>NW_019291678.1:55969-72609 GCF_000500325.1 Leptinotarsa decemlineata
TTTCGATGAGGAATCACCTCCTTAAATCTTTTACACTTATTTAGTTACACCCTGTTTTTAATAAACCAAAAACTCCAATAATAATAAAAACTATAACTTTGGAGAAACAATTATTCTATTTTTTTAATGTTGAAGTACTACATAACTTCAACTTTAGTACAGATGAGACGTTACTAGTCGAGATGAAATGTAAAAATTTGAAGAAAAGTTAGTTGCTATAAATGAAATTTTATTTCGAAAAATTCTGATTTCAATGTTAATTGTTCATGGTGTCTATAATTCGCCTGAAGATGTTTTTCTGAAAAAATATTTGATATTGTTAATGAGATAGTTTCATCCTGAAGAACATTTCACGTATATTGGAAAATGAATGATTATTATAACAACAATTCTGAATGACCCGTTCGTGGTTAGTTTTTTTATACAGATTTTAACAAATTCAAAAGTCCCTTGATTATTATCTGAAAGTTATATATTCCATCGTCAAATCCGCGTCGTGAATTAATCTGAATTATCTAAAACGACTGAAGACCAACAACTCAAAATGAAATTATGGAAAATGGCACAAAATTATTGGAAAAATTCATTATGTGTTGCTGAGCTTTGATTCACCTTAGCTAGAACTAGAAACTTCATCTGTATAAACATTCAGCGATTGGAAATTTAATTTTGATATGGAAGTATCCGCAGGAGTCCTTATTCACATTATTTATTAGTAAGGGAATGGGAAAAATATTGTCGCCTTCGCCAAAACAGCCAACCCAGAACTTCCGCCATAATTTTAAACTTATCAAATTTCTCATGAAGTTCTATCGAAAATTTACCTTGCATATACCTGATATGCAGACGTCGCGAGAGACGACACTGCATGGAGTTCCATCTTTGGCATAATCTCCCCAAGGAACGATGACAGACTCACTGAAATCACTGCAGTAAAGTTGACAAGGCTCACCTGAAAAAACATCCATAATCACATAATTATTGTCAGGAAATACACTTTAAAAGTTGAGAAGATATATTGGAAATTCATTGAAACAAACACAATTAAATAGGCTCTCCGCTCATGTATGAGCTGATCCTCAATCTCGATTGGACGTTTCTAATGCGTTTCGCAATGCAGATGATGCCTGTCTTCACTTTTATGAAAAATTATACAGTGTATTAGATCGCTGCGTGTCGAAATTCTTGATAAAATCTAAAAATAATTATCCAGCCTACTTTGATGGTGCATTGATGAAGAAAATTGTAACTAAGACAAAATTTTGTTGTAAATACAAAAGAAACGGCGACATTCACGCTTTTCACGAATTTAAACGTCTTCGGGCAGAAATCATAAGAACCATTAGAAGAGCTTATAAAAAATTAATTCAGAAAACTGAGAGTGACATTATCCATAGCCCCAATAAGTTTTGGTCATTCATCAACAAGTCAAAATATACGAATGGAATCGGAAATGTTACATGAAGGCAAGCTACTTGATAATCCCTCAGATATTCTTGATAGTTTTGCAGATTTCTTTAGTGTTTCTTATATAGTGTCGACACCAAGTGACCTAGCGAACAACAGTAGTGATATTCCCAGCTTAGTAATCAAAAACTTTAGTATTGAAGATGTTTATCATACCCTAAAAAAATTAAAGTCTAATTTCACTGCGGGACCATATTCCAGAATTCAGATTGTATCTCAGCTCTGGTTGAATCATTAACAACTCTAATTGATATATGCATGTACCATCAATATGGAAAATGTCGAAAGTCTGTCCAATTTTCTAAAAAGGAGATAAAAGTGAGATAAAAAATTACAGACCAATTTCATATGCAACTTTTGTAAAGTGTTTGAGATGGTTCTTGAGAAAACAATATATTGTCATGACACCAATATTATTAGCTCCAATCGACACGGTTTCATGAAATGACATTCAACCACCACCAATTTTGTAACAATTACTCAATGTATTGCATTGTCAGTCTCAGACTGATGTCATCTACACTGATTTTTCTAAAGCGTTCGACAGACTTGACCATAGTATCCTGCTCAACAAACTTTCGACTTTTGGGTTATCCAATGAATTAATTACCTTCTTCAAATCGTATTTTTACAACCGTAAGCAATAAGTCAACATATCCAAATGTAATGTAATGTCTTACTCACTGAAAACGAACTTGAATTTACACAACTTACTGATCTAGGTGTTAGTTTTGATTCATTCTTCTCTTTCAATAAACATTTTGACACTTCTCTAACAGCAGCTTATTGCATGTATGGATTCTCAGACTTCGAAAAAGCTTCAACATTGAAATTATTTCATTTCACTTTCGTTCGATTTAGGCTGGAATATGCATCTGTCGTGTACAGTTTCTATCAGGTTCATATAAATCAACTAGAAGCCCTATAAAGGCTCTTCCTAAAATACATGTCTTTCAAACTTAAAGGAAGAACTTCTGTAGGAATGCCCTATTATGAACGGCTTGTAACTCACAATTTTTGTAGTCTCGAGGTAAGGCGTAAATATTATTCCTTTCCTTTTTATCAAAGGTCATAAACAATATCATCGCCTGCTCTCAACTGTTACATATGTTGAAATTTTGGGTTCCTAGACGGTCATCTAGGAATAGTGTCACATTTTATCTCAACACTCCGCGTACAAATATAATGAAATAATCTCCAATTTATACAATGTGCGATACCTCTGATTTTGTTAGTCTTGTCCTAGATATATTCAACTGCCAGATTATACAAATCAAAAGACATTTCTTTGCTAACTGACAGTTCTGTTTTTAACTTTTTTTAAATAGATTCACAAATTATATTATGTAAGTACATATTTGTGAATGCCACTGTTACTCCCTATTCTGTAATTGGGTTCATCCTGTAGAATAATGTATGAAATGAATAAATGAATAATCTCATCATCATCCGATATTTCTGTTATTTGTGAAGCTGAAAAAATTAAAAACAGGCGGTCTGAACGATGTCAGATTACTCCTCAGAAATCATCTTTAAAATCGTAACATTGTAGTTTCTATGGAATTATCACAAATATATTTTTTTAAAGAGCAACCTCAACAATTGTATTGTCACGTTTTCCCCGTGGGTTGACCAATAATTGACTACACTGGATAATCAACTCAACTGAAATTTCACTTGAAATACAACAAACACTTCAAGTGAAACTTCAACTATTATTTGAATGTCTATCGCCTTACTCAGTCACTTCGCGTACCGCACTGCAACGTCAATTCGACTATGTAGATATCCTCGTGGCTAGCCTTCAAATATCGTAATCGAATGCCATAGAAATTTCGCCAAAGTTTCGTCGAAATCGGATGCGTTATTCTCGCTGATTCTAGAGTGGCGGGGAATCATCGTACATTCGCGCGCTCTTAGCTACGTCACGATTCGTTTATGGTTACCAGTGGCGGCCGGCTTTATTTTCGTTCGGGCATTATTTACAAGAATATCTTTTCTTGAATGTCCCTGTTACTGTATATATAGAAAAACAATATTACGAGATATATAAAAAAGTCATTTACTATAAATAATATGTTCTGTGCTTAACATAATCCCACACAAATGTCGAAGTGAGTTACTGAAGACACGCCGAAACGAGCCATTTTATGGCAAAACACATGTTGCGTTTTTGTGAAAGTCTTCAGTTGAAATCTCACCATGAAGTGTTTTTTGAATACGTTATGGATTTTCATCAAGTATCGGCCAATTTCCATCATATAAATGAAAAAATCATATCAAGTGGTGTTGATCTATGAAATGACAAACATTGAATGAAACTTTGAGGTACCAAAGCATTACAGTTTCTACCTTGATGGAAGTAAGTTTGTTATGGTAAATTGTAGAATTAAATTATGTGGTGTTGCTCTCTAAAACGAAAAACATCAAATAAAACTTTGAAATGATGTTATATGGAAGAACATAATATAATTAATAATCGAGTGACGAAGTGTATACTTTTTTATGTCAGCAACTATTTTTTCAATTTGGATGTGAAACAAACCATTTTTCAAAGTTTCCTCATTGAAAGTGGTAAACTATTGTATTGAATGATTACCGATATTCTGTACCTACATATATTGAATAGATGGATATATAGAAAAAGTGTTGATTAAAATAAATTATAATTCGGTTTAACAAATTTGTCATTTGCCATCGTAATTAGATTGAACGGATGTCTATTTGAACTGGAGACATATAAGGCCGGACACACTTGAAAGTTGAATTTTTGGTGTGATCAATAAATGAAAAGAAATGGAAATATGCCCTATGATTAACTCATTTATTCAAGGATATCAAGCTCTAATTATCTTCTAGAAATCAACGATGAAATAAAACTTCTTCACTACTTCATTGCTAGGTCTACGGCCTTGCAGTAATCAATTTACTACAAATGAAAAAATTACACGAGAGGAGCACCGTGTTCAGTATTGCCAAGTCTACTATTTTTGCAGTAGACACTGTTTTTGTTAGGTCCACTGCTTTGCAGTAGTCGATCTACTGCAGATGAAGAAATCGTACGAGAGGAGTACCGTGTTCAGTACTGTCAGGTGCACTGTTTTTGCAGTAGACACTGTTTTTGCTAGGTCTACTTCTCTGCAGTAGTCGATTTACTGCAGATGAAGAGATCGTGCAAGAGGTGCTCAGTGTCCAGTATTGCCAGGTCTACTGTTTTTGCAGTAAACACTATTTTTGCTAGGTCTACTGTTTTGCAGTAGTTGATCAACTGCAGATGACGAAATCGTACGAGAGGAGCACCGTGTTCAGTACTGCCAGGTCTATCGTTTTCAGTAGACACTGTTTTTGCTAGGTCTACTGCTTTACAGTAGTTGATCTACTGCATATGAATGAATCGTACGAGAGGAGTACTGTGTTCAGTACTGCCAGGTCTATTGTTTTTACAGTACACACTATTTTTGCTAGTTCTACTGCAGATGAAGAATCGTACGAGAAGAGCACCGTGTTCAGTACTGTCAGGTCTATCGTTTTCAGTTGACACTGTTTTTGCTAGGTCTACTGCTTTGCAGTAGTTGATCTACTGCATATGAAGGAATCGTACGAGAGGAGTACTGTGTTCAGTACCGCCAGTTCTATTATTTTTACAGTACACACTGTTTTTGCTAGGTCTACTGCAGATGAAGAATCGTACGAGAAGAGTACCGTGTTCAGTACTGTTAGGTCTAATTTTTTTGCAGTAGACACTCTTTTTGCTAGGTCTACTGCTTTGCAGCAGTTGATCAACTGCAGATGACGGAATCGTACGAGAGGAGTACTGTGTTCAATACTGTCAGGTCTACTGTTTTTGCAGTAGACACTTTTTTTGCTAGGTCTACTGTTTTGCAGTAGTCGATCTACTGCAGATAAAGAAGTCGTACGAGAGGAGCACCGTGTTCAGTACTGCCAGGTCTATCGTTTTCAGTAGATACTGTTTTTGCCAGGTCTACTGCTTTGCAGTAGTTGATCTACTGCATATGAATGAATCGTACGAGAGGAATACTGTGTTCAGTACTGCCAGGTCTATTGTTTTTACAGTACACACTATTTTTGCTAGGTCTACTGCTTTGTACAAGTCGATCTACTGCAAATGAAAGAATCGTACGAGAGGAGTACCGTGTTCAGTACTGTCAGGTCTAATGTTTTTGTGGTAGACACTTTTTTTGCTAGATCTACTGCTTTGCAGTAGTGGATCTACTGCAGATGAAGAAATCGTACGAGAGGAGCACCGTGTTCAGTACTGCCCGGACTACTATTTTTGCAGTAGACACTGTTTTTGTCGGGTCTACTGCTTTGCAGTAGTCGATCTACTGCAGATGAAGAAATCGCACGAGAAAAGCGCCATAGATTACGAATCAGAAAGAAAAAATCAGGGCTCTCCCTTATATGTTATAGAAAATATGTTGATTATTGAATCAAAAGTTTTCAAAGAAGGTGAAATAAGAGTTGAAGGTGGTGTGGTGGAGAAATACTTGTGACTTCATAGTTTGTATTTTGCAAAAAAAATGCAATTTTCAGAACTTAGGATGGCTGTAACTATCTAAATACGTGAGTACATCAATTTTTTTCAAAACCAGCAAATTTAGCGTATCCGAAATTTTACCCCCAGCACACATTTATTACCAAAACGGTAAGAAGTTTGCTACATCAGCTAGTAATATATAAAATACTACTGATGAAAATGAAAAAATGAATAACTTTGGGAAATATATAATTCATTGTTTCTTGCTGTTTTTCTGGGATTTTCAACCACCCACAATCTGAAAATTCGATAAAGCTGAATCAACAAAAAATCCACCAAAGTATAATGAAGGACAAACTGTGAAAGAAACAAGAGCCCAGAAAAGACAGCAAGAAATATCCTGTCTGCTATAAAAATGTTTTCCTAAAAATATCTAATTCGCTGAAGCTGTTTCATCTCACCATATGTTTCCCGCAGGAAGTTCCAGAAGCAGCAGGCCTCAACAGAGTAGTGCAGGAATTGTTGACAGAACACCAAATATGCAGGCAAATTTCTTCCAACGGAGCACAAGGAGTAGCTTTGGTCCCGAACTGAAGCCGACATTGATGGTTGGCATCGTACATGACACCTGGTGGCAAATCCGGATACTTGTAGTCCTCCAAATCCTGTGGTCGATCCTGTAGACATTTTCCTAAACCTTTGCTACAAAACATATTTTTCGATTATTCATAAAAAGTTGCAGGATGGAGAAAGCGCAGGGAATTAGAATGGGGCATATTTTGACAAGATACCATAGGGTTAAACATGGAATCAATGAATGATTCGTTCATTCATGTTCATTAATTTTGAGACGATTTGATATTCAGGTGGATAATTCATGGTATTTATTGAAAAATATATTCAATTATAAACTTGGGTAATCATTTATTCAGTGAATTTTGTGGTATGTATGATTCTAAGACTAAAATATCGCAGATGGAAAACATTATGTAATATTTCTTCCGTTACTTGGTGTTCTACAAAGATCCGAGAGTATCGAACAAAAATGATTTTTGTGAAAGGAATCCGAAAAAAATGAGACTTTTTGGAACTGAACGTTCTGAAGATGATTACGTTTGGAAATATAAGTGGAATGTATGGAGAAATTCACATTTTGTTCAATGTAACTCATCCAGACCGTCTTTCACTATTGCAACTTGGTAACTCAGTTCGTTTCGGGGTCTCTTAAGATGTCAGTGTGTCAAAACATACAGTTTCCAGATTTTTTCATGAGCATATATTTTACATACAAGTGCCATTGGTACAAAATTGCCTGATGATGATTTTGATCGTTGAGTGCAATTTTGTAAGACAATGGTGCAACTCTCCAATATAAATCCTTGTTTGATCAAGAACATTGCCTTTTATGATGTGGCAACATTTCAGTTCGATTATGGTACTATCAGTGATCTGTTCGCATTAAAATTTATAAACATGAGATTGCGAGATAAAAAAGAAAGAACTTTCTGATAGGACTGTTTTTCCATACTTACTCCAAAAACCTGGTGATTTCTCTCCGACTGCATTTGGACCAGTTGACATTTACAGAATCTGCTTCAAAATTTGGAGTCATTATGTGAATAGTGTTGCCGTCTTTTCGTTTGCATCCTGCTTTGTCAGTGTCATGAATCATACCAAAACTGAAAATAATAGTTTATTAGGTATTATAAAACGTGTCGCTATGATACTCAATTTTTTTAAATAAGAAATTGAACAATCTGGAAAAAAAATTGTTATGGTGAGCGTCATACATGTGTATAGAAATTATTTTTAACAAAAGAGAATGTACTATGCTATTATTAGTGTTCCAAAATGCAATACGTATGTATCCAGACGTCTCAAAAACCAAAAAAAGGCTCAGGATGTGGAGATTGATCCAGATCACTAAGCCTAAGGATTAAATGGGGAATGGGAAAAATACCAGCGGGTATCTCAATTGCTACAAAAGAAATAACCAGGAAAGGAATTTCTGGCAAATCATAACAATCTGCACTGATAGTAGACAAGCCCTATCAGCCCTGAACAGAAAACGTGTTACCTCAGGGTTAGTACTAGAGTGCCACCAAAATTTAGCCAAAGCCCCAGCAGATAATAACATTATCCTGAGGGGGGTTGAGGGCACGACAGGAGTGAAGGTTCTCCCATTGCCGACTATTTAGCCAAGGAAGCGGCTGGACTAAGAATTTTAGGACTCAGTGACACCTACGGCCTGATGACTTCGACCTCGGCAGAAGTCAAACGTCACACCCATGCTCAATCCCTAAAGAAGTGGGATTGAATCAAAGGATGCAGTCTTGCCCGGATCACCCTGGGCGACCCTGTGAAGTTGGCGCTGAAGAAATATCTAGCGATGACCAGGAAAAACCTACGCTTAACAGTAGGATTACTGACTGACCACTGTCAACTAAAGGAACACCAATGGTGTTGCCAACTGGACGAACTATAAAGTCGCTACACATGAACCAACATTCCGCTACACTATTTCATATTCCGCTACGCTTGTATATCTGACGAAATGAGTTCGCGCATGCGCCCTATCCGAAATTAAATACCACAGAACTTACAGTTTGTGTAGCGTTTAGATACCACAAAACTGAACTGTCACCAATGTCAGGAATCAGGATCATGCTAATTTTCAACCGCGCAACTCAGTAGATGTTACCTAATTTTCTAAATTTACAGCAGTTGAGTTTTAAAAGTTGTCGTCTCCACCAAATATTTCTTAGCTTGTAATAATGATTCTGAAAAGTAAAAAGAAATATCAATTTGTTCACGTACGTATAGTCATACTGAGCTCTTGAACAATCATTCGCGACAGGTCTACTCCATCCTTTCGAGTTGGAATCAGACAATCGATGTTGAGAAAAAGTAATGTCCCGTTCCCGTCAATTTCAACTGCGGCAGCTCTTTCGCTCGAGCTACAATCAGATGAACTATCTTCCATTTCCACTGAAATTTGTTCCACAGTCGAGACTTTCGGTTCCAAGATATTGGAGATTATATAGTTTATGATAGTAATGAAAATATCAAAAATTATTCTTCTTCTCTTTCATCATGTAATTGCTTCGGTTACTAAGACTAAAATGTATTGACTGTGCATTCAATTATTCAATTGTCAGCTGTCAGCTTCGAGTGCTGTGCACTGCCTATTCTTCTTCTTCCATATTTTTTTCAATATTGATTTTTTTGTAGAAAATTCCGCTACTTTATGTTCAAATCCGCTACGCCGCTACCATCGAGTAAATTGTGCCACGGTAGCAGAATTCCGCTATGGTTGGCAACTCTGAAACACCTCCATAATATGGGGCTAGTGGACACACCTCTATGCAGGATGTGTGAACAGGAAGATGAGACTGTCAGGCATGTCCTATGCGAATGTCCGGAGTTATCGTCAATGAGAGTGTGTG
Organism: Leptinotarsa decemlineata; assembly: GCF_000500325.1. Classification (NCBI taxonomy): domain Eukaryota; kingdom Metazoa; phylum Arthropoda; class Insecta; order Coleoptera; family Chrysomelidae; genus Leptinotarsa; species Leptinotarsa decemlineata. The sequence continues at coordinate 65,381 of NW_019291678.1, forward strand.
TTCGGCGAGTCTTGGCCTACACCTCCCGATATAAAGGAGATATCTTCCAGTGACCTGTGCACCTTCCTGGAAAGGACAGGATGGACGATGACCCAGGAGGACAACTTCTCGGGAGAATGTACAATGGGTTACATGTGGCCTAAGTGCTGTGGGCCTACACTCACCCTTATTTTCAGATATTGATAGTGTTCCAAAAATGAGTGATTTAAGTACCTTCATATTGAAAATTTCATAAACGTAACCTTATGATTTGATCTTTAGGAACTTTATATTGAAAAATACCACGACCTGTTTCGCTATCATAGTAGCTTTTTTATAGTAAATAACATACTAAAAGTTAATTATTTACTCCAATTTTTATATACCTCACGTTATCAACCATAGAGAACTACCTATCCAGGTACTTACTCAAAAAAAAATTACCTAGAGCATCTACTCGATTAGGTACATCCTCAATTATTATTACCTAGGGCATATTGTGCCACTTCTATATCAATCATAATATGTCTATGAAGACTAGAAAAACATCGATTTCTATTTAAATTCAGTTGGTCATTCAGTAGAATGCTTGATTTTTATTTTATTTAGAAGCTATGGAAATTAATAAAAAATTCAAACATTTTACTGAATGACCAACTAGATTTAAATAGATCACCATTATCGAACTTGGTAACAACCATGCTTTTTCCTTCAAGCATTTTTTCAATAATGAATATTACTGGAGTTTTTTCCCAACACCAAACCGTTATTTTAACACCGTTTTAAGAGGATCACAAAGTGATCATCTTCAAGAGGATCACTTCACAAAGTGATCATCTTCAAGATGAAAATATTTCTCTTCACCAAGTGATTGAAACACGTGTCGAGGTGTTGAAATAACGGTTTGGTGTTGTGAAAAAACTCCAGTAATATTCATTACTACACCAAAGGTTCCAAACAGTACATCATAAGTACATTCTTTAAATGTTTTGAGTGATTTTATTTCAATTCTGTTATTATATAATTATTGTATATGTTGTTCACGTTAAGAAGAGAATGACGTCACAAGATGACGAGTTACGGCGTTGCCAACATGTGCACTATTTCGTACTTTCATATATTTTTGTACTGTTGATATGTTTTATTGCTATTATCCTTACCTACTTTTCGTATTTGTTGAGACTATTTCGACAATGCTTCAGACATAATGAATATACGCAGGTCTTATCAAAAGAAATGATTGGATCAGAAAAGAAAAGGAAGACTTCCAAAAAAAAGTAATCCAGAAAGCTTCAAAGATTTGCGTCCAATTAGCATTCTGCCAGCTGTTTCTAAGTTATTTGAAAGAGTGATTTACAAATCCTTCGGAGGATTCAAGGGCATCTGCCATTTGCAGAACGTCTTCAAGGTCAGATCCGCGTTGACAGTGATGTTGAGAAATGGTTCGGATGAAGGGTCTTCTATCAGGATTATCTTCACGACTACTATGTTGACGCTGTTGCCTAAGCTTGGATCTTGAAAGAGCATGGATACCTGTAAACAAGACAAATCTATTAGAAACACAAGTTAGCATCATCAGGAGTTGATTAGAACTATTATAACAGTTTTAGTCATCTCCTGATAATGCTAACATTCTGAGCAAAGTGCGCGCCGTAATATAGCATTTTTGTTCTATTTTGGTCATCTACTGGTAACAATTCTAGTCATCTACTAATGATGCTGACTTTGATAGCAAAATTCGCGTCGAAAGACATCATTTTTGTTCTGTTTTCAATAGATTTATTTTACTCCAGCGGTACCAAATTCGAGTTATTGAAATAACTGGAACTAATTGTGAATGAGAGAAAATATTTCATAGGGTGCGAAGACGCGAAAGGAAAACACAAAAATTTAATAAACATTGCACATTTTATGAAGCACGCTACCTTATACCTGAGTAACTTCGTTATAAACCATTTGAACAGGACTACAACAATTTGAAATATTTTCCCAAATTGATTCCAACTTTCTGTGGATATACAATTGATACAGCCAAATAAATAGAAGCTTATATGTTGTAAACGGATAATCTCAAGATCTACCACTGCTGTTTACAGTTATGATCTTTCGTAGTTTAACAACTGGTTTCTTTACTATCAGAATCTCCATCTTCCTCTTCATCAACTTTCTCCTCCTCATTTCTTCAAACTCATTTTCGTACTTGCAGCCTTCACCAGTGAATAAAAGCACAGCTCTGGGTATGACCCTTTTTCGGATGTAGTGACCGATTTCAAAGTCAGTAGTCAGTGTATTTCATCGAAATCATCTTCTTTAGTATCCTCGGGAATAGCAAAAGGGCTGAAGAAATTGAAGAATGAGTCATTCTGACCAGTCTTTGTAATAGTGCGAATAACGTCACGGCTCTTATGTTTTTGCTTTTTCTTGACTGTTTTCAAGGTAACGTTTTTGCTATAGTTTCAGTTAATAACGCATCCTGTGCATTTGTAGATCTCAGGACCTTCAAAGCTGAAGGGATCTTTCTCTTCTGGAGAACATTTCATTTCGTATTCTTTTGTGAGTACAAGATTGGTGAAATACTCATTTGGCAAAAAGTGGAATTCAAGAATGAAACTCATTGGATCTTCCTTGCAAGTAGTCTTGATATCAGTTAAGTGTTTCAGAATGAGAACATCATGTGGTTAAACCATTTCAGATAGTAAGTTGACATTTCTAAAAATAATCAACCAAAATTCCGGAATCCCTTTCACGTCTTTGTCTTCCTTCATGAAATCTTCTATGGTGAGTTTATCTTTTAAAGCATCAGGAATATCTTCCTTTTCTTTGGTATTTTCGCCAATTTCTTCTTCGTTATCGGAAGGTCATAGAGATTTATCGTCGGTTGGTTCATATAAACCGTTAACGATACTATTTTTCTTCTCATAAAGAGGAAAATAGAGCCTGTAATATTTGTATTCCAATTCGTGCACTTCTTTGAAAACTTTGATTCGATATTCGTAGCTTCTAACTGAATTTTTTTGAGAGCTTTAACTCTCCTTTTCTCATAATCCGGTAACAGAGCCTGCATTTCGGCATGTCGCTGACTCTGTATAGCGGCCAGAACGTTTGGAAAATCTAGGATTCTGACGATGTTTTGTCCAGTCTCTTCCTCTTCGACTGATTCAATTTCGTCATCACAATCTCCGGGTTTTTCGTATTCAGTTGCCATTTTGCTCTTTCGATTTACAATTAATGCAGATGCCAGCGAACAATCAGAATACCTGCTCTTTTAACGGCGGCAAACTGAAGAAAAAAGAGACACATATAGAGATGAAGAGAGAAAGAAAAAGGGAACAGTGAAGACAGTAAAACTGAAGAAGTGAAAAAAGGTAAGAAAAAAGAAGAGAGAAAATAATCGAAAGGATAACTGGGACCTTTGACGTAAATTAATTTCTAAACGAACACTTTTCTCAAACACTAGTACTGCAATACTCTTTTCGAGGCGCATTTCAACAATCAAGTTGGTGGTCGTTTGGGAAAAAGACTTGTTTTGGAGAGAAGAAAAGACTAACGAGAAGAAAGAGAAATACAAGAAAAAAAGGGAAGAAAGGAGAGAAATAGAAGAAAATTAATGAATAATAAGATGTACAAAGATGAATGAAAAAAGGAGCGTAACGAATGTAGATCAACTGAAATAATACAAAGAAAGAACTGAAGAGAAAAAAGATAGTTAAAGAAAAAGACGCACTGAAGGCACACTGAAAGTATTTGTACAAATGCATGACCATTGCAGAGTATTTTCAGTAACCATGATAATAATTATAGAAATTTCACAATACATTTTATTCAAGACACGTTTCGATACATGGCAGCTTCTTCAGTTACTGGTATATCAAATTATTCTGTTCCTGATGAAGCAACCTTGTAGCTTCATGGAGATGACACAGAGCTTAGTCATCTCCAGATGATGCTAAATTGGTTAGCAAAACGCGCATTGAGAGACGCGAGGATTTCATTCAAGATCACTATTATTAGTTACTAGTTGGGGCTCCCAGCTCCGCTTAGAGAGTTGGTACGAGATTATGTGGTAGTTGGAAAAAAAAAATAATACAAAGAAAGAACTGAAGAGAAAAAAGATAGTTAAAGAAAAAGACGCACTGAAGGCACACTGAAAGTATTTGTACAAATGCATGACCATTGTAGAGTATTTTCAGTAACCATGATAATAATTATAGAAATTTCACAATACATTTCATTCAAGACACGTTTCGATACACGGCAGCTTCTTCAGTTACTGGTATATCAAATTATTCTGTACCTGATGAAGCAACCTTGTAGCTTCATGGAGATGACACAGAGCTTAGTCATCTCCAGATGATGCTAAATTGGTTAGCAGAACGCGCGTCGAGAGACAGCGCCAGGGAAGTGTTCTCAATAGATTCACTCCATGCCAGCGGTTCCAGCTGTAAATATACTTTTTTGAGAGGATTTCATTCAAGATAACTATTATTAGTTACAAGTTGGGGCTCCCAGCTCCGCTTAGAGAGTTGGTACGAGATTATGTGGTAGTTGGAAAAAAAAAATTTAAATTATGGGTGGTCCACGGATCTAACTTTAATATACCTCTAACAATTACTCATTGAAAGGCTCATTGAAAGGCACAAACGTGAAAGGCTCTGAATGGTCTTACATGTTCCAGAACATTTGATATCACTCGAGACTGTTATGGAATGTTTCACAATTAACTAGCATGTTTGGGAATGTTCCCGAATGTTCCAGACAATTTTGGAAGATTATCAAATACGCTGGAATGTTCTATAAATTTCTGGGGTGTGGAATTTTTAGCCCCTTATCTTCAAAAACACGTCCTTGAGGTAGAAACGGTAACATTTTTCTTGGATAGGGGATGAGGCTGCCAACTTTACAACCCTCTTGATTATTTTACAATGATCTGGTATGTTTCAGGATATTTCAGACCATTTTCGAATATTCCAGATTGACCTGAGATGTTCTGAGACTATTTAGAATTTTCTACAAGGTGAAAATCCTAGCTCTGGTTTTTTCGAAACCACGCTTTTCAGTTTCCTGAAAGAACGTTCCCTGCAAGTGGCCGTCGATGAATATCTCTCGAATACTTTCACCATCAACGCTGGTGTTCCCCAGGGATCTATATTGTCTACAACCCTCTTTTTATTATTTACCAACGGCTTATTGGAAAAAACCAAGAATCTAATATATTGCTTTCCTGATGACAGAACACTTGTCTCGTCATTTCATTTGGATTCCAGGATATCAACTAAGAAGGCATATCTTCACCGACAGCAGGGAGTTGAATATCTTAATGAGGATCTAGAAGTGATTTTAAATTGGGGTGAAAGTAACCAGATTCAATTCAATGCCATAAAAACTCAGGCATCACTTTTTTCTAAAAAGATAATTATCTTCGAACCGGATATAATAATGTCAGGTCAGACAATTCCGCTTTCTGCTTCGATAAGTTTTTTGGGGATTTAAATGGACACCAATATGTCTTGGCCCAATCATGTCGCTGGAATTGCAGAGGTTGCTTCTCAAAAGTGCCCATGGTTTTGAGGTTCAACTCAGTACACCTCGATCTTTCATTAATAAAACGGCGNAGGATATGGAGTGTACTCCAGATCACCAAGCCTAAGGATTAAGTGGGGAATAGGAAAAATACCAGCGTGGTTCAAACAGAACTGGCTGGTATCTCAATTGCTACAAAAGAAATAACCAGGAAAGGAATTTCTGGCAAATCATAACAATCTGCACTGATAGTAGACAAGCCCTATTAGCCTTGAACAGGCAACGTATAACCTCAGGGCTAGTACTAGAGTGTCACCAAGATTTAGCCAAAGCCCCAGCAGATGATAACATTATCCTGAGAGGGGTTAAAGGGCACGACAGGAGTGAAGGTAATCCCATTGCCGACTATTTAGCCAAGGAAGCGGCTGGACTGAGAATTTTAGGACTCAGTGACACCTACGGCCTGATGACTTCGACGTCGGCAGAAGTCAAACGTCACACCCATGCTCAATCCCTAAAGAAGTGGGATTGAATCAAAGGATGCAGTCTTGCCCGGATCACCCTGGGCGACCCTGTGAAGTTGGCGCTGAAGAAATATCTGGCGATGACCAGGAAAAACCTACGCTTAACAGTAGGATTTCTGACTGGCCACCGTCAACTAAAGAAACACCAATGTTGATGCCAACTGGAAAAACTATAAAGTCGCTACACATGAACCAACATTCCGCTACACTATTTCATATTCCGCTACGCTTGTATATCTGACGAAATAAGTTCGCGCATGCGCCCTATCCGAAATTAAATACCACAGAAATTACAGTTTGTGTACTGTTTAGATATCACAAAACTGAACTGTCACCAATGTCAGGAATCAGGATCATGCTAATTTTCAACCGCGCAACTCAGTAGATGGTACCTAATTTTCTAAATTTACAGCAGTTAAGTTTTGAAAGTTGTCGTCTCGACCAAATATTTCTTAGCTTGTAATAATGATTCTGAAAAGAAAAAAGAAATATCAATTTGTTCACGTACGTATACAGAGCTCTTGTCATACAGAGCTCTTGAACGATCATTCGCGACAGGTCTACTCCATCCTTTCAAGTTGGAATCAGACAATCGATGTTGAGAGAAAGTTTGTTTTCGAGACTTTTGTATTTTTTGGAACATGTCCCGTTCCCGTCAATTTCAACTGCGGCAGCTCTTTCGCTTGAGCTACAATCAGATGGACAATCAGAATCGAAGCAGAGATGTGGGATCTGGATGATCGCATAGACTCATTATCAAAAAAAATGGTTCCAGTTGTCATCAATCCTGATGAAACTGATTCATCTAGTGAAGAATCATTCAAAGAATCCCTGTAGACTTTTTTCAGATGAAAATTATCGCAATGTCTTATTCGAAGTGAGTATTCCCATTAAATTTATAAAATAACAAGAATATATAAAGTGTATCTCTCAGTGCAGCCACACTTTTCTACTTCCTGAAAATGTCAAAGTCGAAGCCGAAACGTCGAACAACGTAAAATTTTGAATGCGGTTCAATTCGAAATCAGATGTTCAAATTTCTGACAGCGGAAATCTATTCTATTAGTATACTTATCTGGTGATGTTTCGAATACTTTATCCATCTTCATTATCATACCGACGATCAATTTGATATTATCAGTGTCAATGATAATAATAATATCAAATTTATTTACATCAAAAGACGAATCATAACTACAAATTTTA
>NW_019291679.1:605-52890 GCF_000500325.1 Leptinotarsa decemlineata
TCAAACTTTCTAGGTGACAATGTGAATCGAATGACACCTTGATCGTAATTTTCGGAGACTATATAAAAATTTTAGAAGAAAATGGTACATGTGAACTAGACTATTGATCTCATTCCTGCCAAGTCCCTTGGTACTTTCATATTTTGGAATCCACAACCGGTCTAAAACCTCGTTATTATTTTTCACCATATTCAAAATCTATGGTTTTCTGTCCACCATGAAAATTGTATTTGTGAAACTGAAATACTCAAAACATAAACAACATGTATATTTCAGTTTATTCTAATCAATACTAACTTGAATTACGCAGTAGTTTCCACGACGCAACAATAAAACTTTGAATCTTCGCTAATATACATATCTCTTATCCACCTTGCATCCATCTGTTTCACATGTGAAAAACTCGGCAACGTTTAATGGACCTCACCTTGCCTTTATGATGAATTAATACGTGTATATATGTCCTCACATTGTTAGGATCTTTGAAAAATATATACGGACCTCACTTCGCTAGGAGAATACTACAGTCCTCACTCTGTAGATGTATATTGAAGAAAAAAAACTTTTTTCTATTCAGATTTTTACGAGTATATTTTCCATTTTTCAATTGGAAAACAGAGGCCGCGGCTAGGTTAAAAGTTAGAACATTCCCAGTCAACTCCTTCACCCGGTTCTCACTTGGTTAGGACTGAACTGTGTCCTCACTTTGATCAAGAAAACAACATTCCGTTGCATTATCTTCAACTGAAGCGAAGTACATGACTGTGATATATTCCGCCAAGAAAGTTATATATGATCGTAGGTTCCTAGCGGAGTTGAGTTTCAAAAATCAGCAGACATTTTTGTTTTCAATAAATTGATGGATGTAGCCGTTACTACGTGGTAGGAGTTCATGATGAAAAATGAGAATTAAAACTTTCCTTCTTTTTTGACCACAGACAATTACAATTCATTATAATTGTTCCAAAATGTCCTCATAGGACAAAACTGCAGTAACATTATTTACAAATGAAGGTGGGGAGAAAAAAAGAGTTTTCATTTTAGTTTTCAGTGACAGAATAGCAGTTGAGCTGAAAATCCTACATTCCACGTCAGGAGCAAGCAGATTGTTATTTAGAATCATTTCATTCGGAAAGCACTTGAAAATGTAGATTCAGAAGTACAATATTTGCGACCTATGAAATGTCTGTTGATATTTTGACAAACCAAAGTCAAAGCTAAAAATCCTTTATTGAAAATTCAAAATATCACATCTACATTCCAATATTCATCACCTGAAGGGTGGAGTGTAAATGACTTTCTCTTTGTTATACACGTGCCCTCACGGCCCCACTGGGAGGAGGCAGTGAGGAACACCTCCCGCAATGTTAGAGGGTTGCATTCATCAAGAAATGATGTTTCATCTGTATTACTCATGTGCCTCCTGCATACCATTTTATGTAATCAATGTTGAAGTCATTCAAAGATGGTCACCGCAATGGTTTTTTCAAGGACAAACTACAAGCACTACAGGACAAACCCTAAGGCGCTCTGAGAGCGGGGCCTGTTGGAAAGTAGTTGTTCACCTTGGATTTGAATCGCTGAAAATTGAATCCATTTGGAAAAACGTTCTCAGGAAGTTTAATCCACATGAACTCCTAAACCCCTAAACAGTGGAGTTCGAGGTGAACTCAGTTGAAACGATTGGCAGCCAAAGTCCGTCAGGTATTTGTGATATGTACCGCTCTTGGTGGAATTAAATGTGCCAAGTCACTTGAACACTTGCTGTGAAAGTATCTATAGAAGAGAGACAAATCTCCAACCTTTCTGTTCCAGACTAACAAGGTTACAAGTGATGTTCGCATCTCCAATCAGAATTGACCGGATACTTCAGGAAACAGTTCATGAAAACCAGTACAGAACTAACGATACGAGTTTTCGTTGCTAGTTTATTCATGAACTTACTAGCGGTCTTCTACACGCCGCGCCGTTGGTGAAAAATTTCCGAGGATTCATAAATCAATCCACCGTGTCAGCCGGGCTGATTATGGTGAGATCTAATAGCCGTGACCTCACTAGTCAGTGGGCTTTTGGGGAGAAACTACTTGAAGTGTTTATAAGCGAGCCGTCTTATAAAATTTGTTATCGGCTCGATTTTTGCTGTCTCGCAAACGCCTCAATGAAAGGTATCGGTTACTATCGGTTATGATACGAAATACATTTTTCTGCATTCTCCCAAAATTCATTAACAGAATGTCCTTGAGGCTGCAGAACAGAACGAGCATACAACGTAGCTGGTCTGTCAACGTTCTACCCATCACAGTTGTGGCAAAGGATTTAATGAATTGAATCAGATCGCAAATTGATGAAAGTTCCATATTTGTATTTTGATAATGTATTATTGATTTCAATTGAAGTTTCAGTAGGCATGGCTGGATGGTAATAGTACGGATAGTTTGCGCTCCTCGAAGAATCTCTCTGGGACATATTCTTCGTTCAATAGTTGCACATACACCGATTTTGGACGGCCAGTATAAAATCGACCGATATTTTATTGGTAGCGGGTGCTTGCACACTCACCGGATTTTCATCGGTCAAACAATGTGTTCCTTTGTTGTCGTAATTAGCACGCACTACCAAAACAAAGTTAATGCGTAGTAACTACAATTTCACCAAGCATCCGAAACTGGAATGGTCGGTAAAAAAGCGATGAGTATGCAAGAGTGTATTTAGTCATGTACGCCACTACTTCCCGATACTGCCGGCGAGACAGTGGCAGTGGACGGCTGCTCACCGGTATTTTACCGGCGACGATCACCGGTCGACGTGTGTGCAAGGTCCCGTTTCCACATGTGGTTCACTATTGGAATTTGGTGTACAAAGTCGGCCGTCCAAAATCGGTGTGTGTGCAACTAGCGTTACACGGCACTAGTAAAATACCCGAGAGGTGATCCTGAGGTTGCCTTGGGGTTTTGGCCGGTCTTGAAATACATCATTTTGGGTTTGAAGTGATATTACATAAGACATATGGTAGTCAGACTACTGCAAAAGTAAATACTGTTTCAATGTGTGATTTCTCGTTATAGATTTGTATTTGACAAAGTTGTTCACTGAACTTCTGAGAATGTGTTGCTTCATGTTGAAACAATTTACTCTATTTGCAGTCATCAACCATTCATCCGGTGTGACACTTGTTTCGCAAACAATTTTAGCCAATAGTTATGGCTTTCTTATTCATCATTCAAATACTCATATTGACGTCTTTCAGGTTTTCGCCGGCTCGCGACTCTGTTTCAAGCACTCATTTCAGTGTCATTTCACATAAGTAACATGAATCATCGTCATCTAATGCATCAAGGAAATGATAAGCTTTGAAATATACTCACTTTGAATATTTGATTTCCAATACATCCAAACACCATTGCGCATATCAGGGACATGTGACCTACGCTGAACTTCACCATATATTTCAGCTGATCTGCCATTCTGAAATATAATTTTCAATACAATTCAGATTCCGAATGAATGAAATGTATGAGAGGCCTACATTTCCTATGTTTCTGGGGTATGTAGGCCATATGTACTGGCCCAGAATTTTCCTGGGAATCTATTGCGATTACGGGCTAGTCTAGAAACACCATGCGTTCTGGCTGGCATAAAAAACCCCATATAACATATGAAAATGATTATGGAAATCATATAATTATTACCTATTATGAATAGTATGGTAGTAAAATTCATATTTATTTCAACTCACATCAGATGGTTCATATGAGACGTGCCTGCGATGCGAAATGTATTACTGACTATTTGGTTGAATAATGAAAATAATGTACATTTATGTCAAAACAAACTCATTAGGATGACAGTCAGAAATACACGATACATAATTTTTCATACAAGGAATAAAAAAAAATTACATTTTTGAAATGGAATAACGATGGCATTCTAATAAAATTATTTTGTATCACTGATTTATATTTCAAGTTAGCTAACCTGTATATCGGGGAATCCTAATTCAATAAATAAATCCAAAAAAATAACTGTATCCTCTAGATACTTGTTCATTTTCAATCTGTTATATTAAGGAAATAAAACAGTACATTTCTCACTTTCTAAATACTCCTGTAGCAATACAGATTGAAATTGATTGAAAAATATGCATCTTCACTAACTCGAAGAAAATCATGGGATATAAGATATATCCATAACGGGGTAACATACCACAAAAAATTGAGAGTTGAATTTTCTTTCGGCTAGCCCAAGTAGATTAGTGTGAGGAAAGATAAAATTCAACATTGTTGAATGCGAAGATATACCTAGGATTGAACCGTACAGAACAAACATATTAGCAAAACGCTTTTGGGTCACTTTTAATGAAACTCATTTTATCTTCGCTACTGTCAATATCGGAGTTGTTGAAGAAGGTCTGATTTATTAGATTCACAATTTTATGCAATTCAACTCGATCCTAAATCGATAATGCTACGTACTGTGATGGATACTGTAGGCCTTTCAGTATATATAGATAGATAGAAGTTTGAAATGATATAACAGACAATTATTAGCAATAAAGCAGTTTTTATGAATCAATTACTGTGCTGGGTAGTAGGTAGTTCAAGATTTTCTAGTCTCTCATCGATGAATAATTACTACGATAATCTCACTTTAAGATTGTTCTACTGCAGCACGCAATGAAATATAGTGTTTGTGAAGTGTAGCGAATGTATAATATTGTGGATCGAAGTATTGTGAATCGAAGTGAATGCATCACCTAATATATTTTGGCTACAAGGTTTATCGACTGAGGCCAACATTTCAACATCTGTCACACTTTGGGACTACGCGAGATTACTAGTCAAGATTTAAAACAACGAAATACAATTTCCATCCTGGGAACTCGAAAAACAAATTCATGAAATCAACAGAAGGTGAGATTATTAGTAATACCAGTAGAACTGGTCTAATATGTTTCATCATTTCAGGTGAAGCGATCAGCTCTGATGATTTATACTCCATACACAGTCAGACCAATAAAGCAACCTAAGTGGTAGTTTTGAGTTGGTGCAAATTGAAAATAGCTATTGAGCGGAAGCAATCTGTAACAATGTTTAGATATTCACTGAATTTTGCAAGCATGGAAAAAATTATACAGGCCGTTTTTTCAGCAGGAAAATTCATTGACATTAGAAAATATGTATTTCTTGACGTTTCTTTCAAAATACTTCATCAAAATTCCATCATTCAACTTGTTTTCCGATGAGAATTCAAATTTCTGAATATTGTGGCAAGCACATAGTTGACACTACCGTAATGCATCTCATCGAAAAAGAAATAGTTGCCAAAGAGAAAGTAACGAAATAGTAGAAAATGATCAACATAACGGAATGCTACACGTTACATTTTCCAAGTTACTGTCTCACGCGATCTCGAATTGACTGTTCAAATTGTCATCAATCATTTCTTGAACAAATTCGTTCTGAANTAGTGATATCAGCTAAAAAAAAGGCCTGCATATTACATCTCGAAATTAACGCAATTCCCAAAGACGATTGAAAATACGTATTCTGAAAAATGTATTCAAGTAACTTCTTAACACGAGATTTTCACCAAACAGGTTACAAAACCAAAATACGTGTTTCGCTGTACAATATCGTTCTTAGACGTGTTCATATTACATAGATTGAACACTACAGATTATGAACACGTCTGAAAAAACTATTATATAGCAAACCACGTTTTACGATTTTGTAAACTGTTGAAGTTTTTGAAAATCCCACAATAGAGTGTTACTCGAAAACGTTATGGATTTTTATCAAGTATCGGCTGATTCCATTACATATTTCATGGAATGTTCTATCTATCAAGTATCGAAATAACAGGTCTTTGTCTAATTCTTCAAATAGTTAATGTTTTTTTATGTAGTTATAATAACGTCACATTCTAGTTCTCATAACTTTTATCATCAAATATTCGTTTATTTTCCGTTTGAAATGAATGGAAAAAAGAGCGGAGTGATAGCAGCAACAATTTCTGTTAGCCTTCCTGACTACTTCAAACATCTCATCATGGCACTTAAGAACTGTGGACTGAAGCTAACGACAAACCAGGTGAAAGATTGTATCTATGACATTCTGTCATAGATAGGCTCCATTGGTAAAATCGATGGGAGTTAGATAAGGAAATCGAGGTGGTCATTCGAATGATCAACTACCTGGTCCTATCTAACAATAAAGGTAGTTTTGGTTCAAACAACTATTCATGATGCCTGCATGAAAAGAACTGAATGTTTTGTTGGGATCTTGAATTCGAAATTTTTTTTTTGAGGTGTAGACATGATATTAAAAATAAGTTGAAAGTTCACTCCTACGATTTAGAAATAGCAGGTAGTAGAAAAAGCTTCAATTCATCTCAAATTCAGTTCTCATTAGTCAACTCATTCATGCGATATTCACTCATTATTGAAATCAAATACTCACCTCAAAATATGAGTATGATAGGTGACACAATATCGTAAACGGTTTTTTCTCAACTCTTCGTCTTCACACTGAAATATATCCAGTATTTTCTCTTTGAGAAAGCTAATATGAGTAATAAGCAATTCTGTTGTTTCGAATGGTAAAAAACATATAATTGCTGAAGGTGTTATGATGTAGTTGGCAAGGATGTATTGAATCAGCAGTATAAAATTTCTTGTTGTCATAGTTACGTTTTCAACAGGCAGCCATATGGGTGATAATGTTCCGCATATCGATTTGCGTTTTGTGTCTTCGCCGATATCTTCACAAGATGATTCTAGGACACCTACACATGAGTACACGATTGTTCCAACAGTGCAATAGATGATGTAGAGGTAAGAGAAGAAATTGCCTCGATTTTTAACTTTGTCAAAATCAGTGGGTTTTCCAAATGTATCAATATTTGTTACATCTTTGAAAAATCTAGACCACTTCTCACGATGAAACTTGAATAGAGTATTATTGATAAGCATGCCAAGACCACCAAGAGATATTGATAAGTCTTCACTGATGTCTCCTCCAATATTTTCTGAAAATTGAAGAAATAATTTGTAACTCTGACCAGAAATCACTCAATTTCAATAACATTATTCTGAAGCAATAGCAACAAATATTTCAATTTCATCAGAAAACGTTCAGTTATTAAAAAAAAATTAACACTCGACGCTGCAACACTTTGCAGTTCCATTATTTTTCGGCAATATCATTAGTTTTTGATTTGGTCTCTAAATACATATATTATTTTCACATGTATTTGAAAACAATAAGATGATAATTGAACGGAAAAGGAAGTTTTTGGCTTTCTACTACTCCATATTGATACAAAAAAGGGGATGAGGGAATCTTCAAAATATCTGTTTCAGGAGGACTTTCTTTCAGTTTGTGTCTGAAAGTTACTTCTTTGCATGATCTACACATTCATGTATAGAGTTACTTATTTTCAAATTGATTACTTCCTTCACTTCTTTAGAAGATTCCCTCATCCCCTTTTTTGTATCAAAATGGGGTAGTAGAAAGCCAAAAACTTTCTTTCCCAAAAATTAATCCCTCCTAAAAATATAACCCCTTCAATTCAAATAATTGAACGATTATTCGACTCGTTAGTTACTGAACAAAAAAACATTATCTCGTCGGATTATATATCAAATCAATAATATAAATATGATTCATTTTGGAAAAATGTAAAATAAAGGGCCCAAATTTAAATCTCAGGTTGGTTAAGGTTGTTAAGTTTCCACTTTCCACAAAGTTTGATATACGACATTGTTCACGAATTGATAATTGAGGAGAGAGAAATTTCATTGATAATAAAAGCCTTCTATAGATTGAAAAAAATATTTTTTGAGTACTACCTTCAATTGATATAGCAGCATGCAAAATGCAGACAATGACAAACATTGTAAACGCCATACAACTCAATATCACACTTATCAAAGATAAGAATATCAGTTTGGGCTCCTGTGAGTATTCACGATAAACTAAAAAAAATCTCAGTGTACTGAGACTGCTATGAAATGGTTGACCCTTCTCGATTGAATACATGTTTCAAAGGGTAATTTTGAAATGAAACTCTCTGAAATATATCGGATGAAATTATGAGTCCTTTTCAAATAATGAATGTTACATTTGAAATATTCGAGTTGATTTGGCGAAATTGCATGATCGGGAAATGTTGAATTGCAATGTTGAGGGTGGGAATTTTAAATCAGCTTGGGAACGTTGAGCTGCACCGAGATAATTACAATCTCTATCATGAATACTTGCTGCAAAATATCATAATATTCAAACGAATGGAATATGGAATTCTTAATAATTCATATCATTTCAAGATCTCAAAAACACTTTCAGAGTTTTTTCTACTTGTGCTCTTGAGATTCTTTTAATACTTATGACATTTGATGATTAATTGTCAAACTACCAATCTTTATCAGGAAGTACAACCAGAAAAAAAATTGTCTTGAATAAATTTAGTAAGTGATAACAACTATGAATATAGCAGCAGGGAACGGAAACACCAAGTCTTTCTCTTGTGAAGGTGAAAAATGAGTTAAATATGAGTGATATATAATTGCAACTGATAGATACGTATATTCCCATTGGAGATGAAGAATTCAAGGGAGAATAGATACATTCACAACCGATACATGATAGATAATTGAACGCATAGTTACTAGAAATGATAATGTAAAATATAATTCAGGTTTCAGCATGTTTTTTTTTCAAATGGAATATTTCTTTCTGATACTCAGAATTGTCTATTGGCATCTCTGATTTGATTCGCACGCAAACCCCTGTGGCCTCAGCTACTCGCTCTCGAACCTTCAAAGTTGAAATACAATACTGTTTCATTCATTATTTCTATTGCTTCTCACTTCCGCAAGAGGAATTCTCATTCCATCTGCCGTTGCTTCCGCTCGCATAAGATGTGATAAGCTGTCCACAATTCCTCTGATTTGTCCACTGAGAACCTTGTTTTTTAGTTCACTATTTGAAGACATATATAACCCATGTTCACCACACAGATTGATCTCTCTACTTAATCTACTAATGGCTACACGAATTCCTCGATATTAATGAGCTCCTTCCCCCCTCCGCCGGACGATCTACTGCGCATCCAATATCAGAGGCACAGCTAGATTTGCCAAGCTGGCTAAACTCTTGAAATAACCTGATGGATAATATTTTTTTGACCTACTAATTCTCCATCTGTATATAAAAAAATTGAAGGCATTCAATAAAAACTTCCTACAAAAATTAGCAGATCATGCACATGCATTTCTGTAAGGTACAAGCACGTAATGAAATAAAAAAATATAACACCTAAATTGAAAAGGTATATTCTTGGGAGAGAATAATTTTTGGGAAAGAAAGTTTTTGGCCTTCTATAATTCTCCATCTTGATACAAAACATGTGGGAATCTTCCAAAGAACAGAAGGAAGCAATCAATTTTAAAAATTAAGTCTATACAAAAATGTTAAGATAATGCAAAGAAATAACATTCAGATACAAACTAAAAGAAAAAACCTTTTCGCAACATTGAATCACACGAAAGAAAAATCCTTTCGAAAGAAATACTTTCATATGAATGCTGAATTATACGAAAAACGCGTTTTTCTATTCCGTTTGTATTCCAAGCATTCATGATGGGATCGAATCAGATATGATTCACAGGATTCCTACACAATATAATCATTGAAAGAATTAAAATTTCATTCACATGAAACACTGTCATCCTCACTGCGAGACATCCAATGTTTCGCCGTAAGACACTTGCCTTATCGGCTCTTCAGTAGCAAATACGGATAACATTATAAGAAAAAACACTCAATTCGTTCATAATCGTGACTTTGGAATATTCCCACATTTTTTGTATCAAAATGAAGAAGTGGAAGGCCAAGAACTTTTTTGTCCAGATAATAATCTTTTCCGAATTAACTTTGCTGAGTTTTGAAGTTTCTTTTGTTTTCGATGGGTATTCCCCTTCGAGAAATACAAAAATTAAGAAAAAAACTTCAGCTCTATGACTTTCCAGCCTATCTAGATAGAAAGTAACTATACGAGTACTCCGCTTTCAGAAATGGACAAAGAGTGGAAACGCACTTGTTTCAACTATTTTCTTGATCAATACTGCAGGCTCAAAACACATATCAAACAAAAACTCAAAGAGGCATACTGGCCGTTTGTTAATAATAGAAATAATTCCACGAGAATTCCTAATATGATCCTGAATGGGGATTCATATTATAATCCACAAATAGTTTTCCTTTCTTTTGCTAGTTTTTTAGGAGGCGTATTTGTTGTTTTCATGAAGATGATAGAAAAATTCCCTTGTCAACTAGACATATCAATTTAATTATTACTATCATTTCATGAATTTCAGATCAATCATCGGTTACTAGGCCGTGTTTGATTAAATATAGGGTAAAGGTTGAGGATGTTTCTCTTAAGATGTCAATAAGAATAGTCAAACGATACTCATTTATAAAATTTTTGTTGAAAGACAACTCATATTGAAACCTTATTGAAGTAGAAGTGTGAAAATCTTGATAAAAAAACGGAAGCATGAATAATAGTAATGAATTCCGAAGAAGCACTACATACTAGGGCCAAACAAGTTTTTCGAGATTCTCAAATTGTTGAATGCAGGTTTCATTTTTCTTAGGCATGACATTTACAATCATTTGCATCATAATTTCCAAAAACTGCAGATTTGTGTTGGAACAGAAATGACTCAAAGTAGTAAACATTTCCGAAATGATACTGGATTGTTTTTTAGAGTAGAAGATGGTGTATACAAACTCAAGAAATCTAAAAGAAAAAAAAGTGTGTAGCAATGAAATAGTTTCATCATTACTACTGAACATTCAATTGATACGCAGCAAGGTGAATTACCTTCTAATTTTTCTAGAGAAGTATAAATTTTCAAATTTTGTTTTCATCAACACTGGCCAAAACCAGAAGAACCTTTGGAATTTCCATTGCAGAAACGACATTGACTTTGTATGCATTCACAGACCACCAAGATTTCATATAATCGAATTTTTGAATATATTTGAGAACCCTCTGTTAAACTTTTCATCTGTAATCTCACAAATCATTGCATCTGTTGAACTCAATATCATTTTCAATGACGAAACATTCACAAACAGTCAAGCATTTGTTGATTCAATAATACCTCATTACCTAAAAATGGTGGTCCATAAACTACACCAATTTCGAAATATTCATCAACGACTAATGCTTACATCTAAACTAATTCAGATAGGAGAAAGTTGACTTCACAGGTTTGGTAGAATATATAGCAGAAACATTTGAGAAATATTGAAGAAAAATTTTTCCTCATTCCATAAGATAGTATTTCGTATGAGAGGGATCCATTATATGTATTTTAAAATTTACTGATGCAATATTTTCAAGAGTGTATTCAAAAGTAAATCAAAAACAAAAAACTTGGATAACTCAAGGCATTCGAATATCTGCAAACAACCTGAGATCATAACACACAAGAAAAAAATTATTTCCGTAATTTTCCATTGGGATATTTCAGTAATTGTCACAAACTTACAGGCAAGTTATCAAGTGTTCGAAAAAAATTATTATGAATAATGGAAAAGTCGATAATGAATTGAAAGAAAACTGGACTGTAGCTGATACTCTAGAAGGCAAATCAAATTATTTACCTGAAAAAAACACTTTATTTCCCTACATTCTCAATGATTTTCATTGCACAATAGCTGAAAAACTCACGTCATCTCTCAGAACCCAAGCAATATCATTGAGGTATTTGCCACACAAGTATATTCCTCATGAATTTCATATTCAATCAAACAATTTACTGGGGTTGAAATAAAATCTACATGATATATAAACAAGAATATGTCTGGCAATGATGAAATTTCTATGAAAATCATAAACACGAAACTACTCTAGGTGGAGTGTGTTTGTCAAACGACAAACACATACAGTGCAGCCCATCTAAAACGATACAGGGACACACACTAATAATGCAATTTTCTCACTTATGAGAAAAGTTTATACTGGAATCAATAGTGGCGAGGTTGCTGCAGCTGTATCACGAAATACTGTTGCGGAAGCTTCCCCACTACGGCTTTAGAGGGGTGATACTGAGCTGGTTCAGCCCATATCAGCCCATATCAGGTTGTAGTCAGATGATGGAAACAACCCATCACTTAGAAATTGGGAAAATACGTAATGGTATGCCTCAAGGTTCAATACTAAGGCCAACATTGTTTCTCATCTAACTCAACGATTTGACGAGTATAAATATCTCAGGAAAATTCACACTATTTGCAGACGATACTACCATTTTTTAGCAATCGGACAATGCAAATGATTCAACTAAAATCATATCCATCGATATGATGAAAGTAAAGAGTTGGTGTGATTCAAATCGCCTGTCTCTAAATATTTCGAAAACTAACATAGTAACTTTCAGATGTGAATTTAACAATACACCCATTGGGAATGACATCATTGAGAACAAAAGTAGCTTAAAATTTTCAGGGGTACCTACATATCGATAGAAAACTAAAATTTGTAGACCATATTTATGCCTTCTGTTATGCCATATTTATGCTGTTCTGTTATGTCTGGGAGTTCGGTCTGAAGATACTGAAATATTTTTAAAATCAGATTTCTTCAAGTTGATAGATTTTTTGAGTATTTCCAGAACCTGATCACTATTTCCCAAGGTGACTTTGAGCGGTCTGGGTCGTGGTCTATCCTTATCAAATTTTTCCAAGCGCCTGATATTTGTAATCCACGTTGACTGAGGAGAAAGGAATGTTAATATTTTCAGGGCATCCGTCTTTTCTGCACTTATACGTTCCTCCTTTGTTGTTTGCTGTTGTTCCTCTAATCCAAATATTATGATATTATTTTTACGATTTTGCCTTTCAGTAAGTTCTTGTACTATCTCTTCGAAGTCACTTTTAGGTGTTGAACTAGTGGTTGGAGCTGCAGATGTTCATGTTTTGACATCGTTTTGTAGTGCAACAATAGCTGCTTTGAGAGAAATTATGTCGTTACCTAGTTGTTCGCAATCATCGCAAGTCCAAGTAACTGATTTTTTGCCTTTGATCAAACGTGTTTCTGAGGATGTCAGTCCTTTGCAAGCATGATAATAACTTTTTGTGCAGACACAGCAATTGAGCAATAAATGTTGGTCGTATAACTTATTGCAGCATGAACATTTATTCTGCGCCATTTCTATAAGTTCTTGTACGTCACTGTATCGAATGAATGCACAATTTGTGAGGTTGAAATAATCGAAAAATACTCTGGGGGTGCGATAGGAAAAGTAACATCAGATTTGAATATGTCAAAGTGTATACTATTGTAGAGGTGTCTTTTATTTTTTCTGAAAATCATTGTACCAAAATTTATTCAGCGTGACTCGTCTTAAATGAAATGCACTGTATACTCTTATATAGAAGAACTTCCCTCATGCCTCAAGGCAGCATTTGTCATTACACTTTTTAAAGGTGGCGATTAAAAAAATCCGAGTAGTTAAAGACAAATTTTTTTACTCTCATCTCAATCCAAAATCATAGAAAAACTTATGAGGAAAATAGTGATCAAATAAAAGATCAAATAAACTATGTTCACTGTTTCAGATTTTGTCACTTCTGAATTGTAATTAAGGAGTCTACATGCTTTGGATTTATGCCCATATTTGTGACAATTATGGCACTGACATCCGAACCTCCACTGTCTCTTCCCTATTGGACTTGATTTTTGAGAGACTTGGGCCGATTCTTTCTCTTCATGCTTATACTCTGCAGCTTCAGCTAGCAATCTCTCATTAACCAAGTTTGTCATCAGTTGCAGTTCACAGTTCTCAAGTGCCATGATGAGATGTTTGAAATAGTCCAGGAAGCACATGAAAATGGATGATGCTAATACCCCGCTCTCAATTGCATTTTCTTCAGCTCTGAGTTGCTGAGCTTATTTTATCTTTGGGTTGAGATATTTATCAATTCCTGAACATTCATACTGACAGTCTTTGAGACTGTCTACTCTGAAAAATCCTTCAGATTCATGAATATTCTTCAGAAGTTCCCAGAATTTTCCTGTTTTCAGGTCTCGTATTTTCATGTATATGTTCCTACACCAAAAACTATCGCTGCCAGAGCTCTTTCATTGTTTTTCTCATCGACTATCGTCTCATTTTCACTCCTGCCTGAAGTATCCAAGCTGCTTTCAACATACCCCCATAACTCACGATCAAATTAATTATTGAGCTATACGATTTGAGGCAAATCCCTAATATTTCCGAAGACCAGATCTGTCAAAGTTCCAATACTTGCCGTAGAAAGAGTTTTTCCTCCACATACCTCTTGTGGATGACAAAATATGTGTTTGTTAACAAATATTTCAATTCTTGATCCAAAACCGGTTAATATTTATAAAGCAATTCAGCTAATTCAAAGTTATTATCTATATTATAGTTTGCTTCCAATAATTATCGAACTAGGCACCACTTCAACTGATGAAGCTACCGTCTAGCGAAACGCGTCCTAAGTAACGAGTCAGTGTATTCATAATATCAAACTATTGATGCATCTCATTATTTCAAAAAGCATCGAACCATTCTTTTGTGATATTCCAACTCAACATCATACACTATTTAGTTGTTGATAGAGAGAAAATGTTCACGACCTCATACACTATATACCATACCTATTTCATGATTTCGGTGAATATTTTTGTAAAGTACTACATACGCGCCCCATACTTTTTGCAGATTATATTAACCAGTCTAATGTGAATGTTAACAATATGACTTCAACTTGTGAAAAAAGTTAGATCCCCTTGAACGATATATTATAAATCTTTTTTTTAATATTAGAGTGAAATATTATTTCAGAATCACGCTGATCTTTTATGTCGTTTCTCTTACAGTCTGCTACGCCGCCTAAAGTAAAATATTTTATGAGCTTGATGGAATTTTTTATGGAAGTAATGCTCCATTTACGAACATCGTATTTTCGTGGTTTCTTGTCTCATAAGAAGTGATTACTCATATCATTAACCAACGTCGACAGGGTAATCGTTTATTTTGTTTAGCGAATGAATTGAAAACTGATATGAGATATGATTTCTTCATCATTTAATATTCGCTGAAATCAGTAATTATCTTTTTTTTCAAATCGGATAGCCACATTTTATCGCCTTTACCCTTCAGATCGAACACAATAGGTCGAACTCATCCCAATGGATTGTCCACCATCGAATTCTTTCAATTTCTGTCATGAAATCAACCTGGAAATATATTAATGAATAGTATGAATATGTATGTGTTGTCAGTTATACACAGTTTTTCATTTATGTATGAAGTTCACCCAAATATAACGCTCACTTGAATATGACCAAAGCACACCCAAAATTGACGTATATACGAATAACAGAAAATCAAGCTGTCGGCAAATGAAATCGTCTGAGTTGTCAATATTGTGATTATTGGTTGGTCATTACTGAGACTTCTGAATAGTTCTTACTAGCTCGCAGTAAATGTGTATACCATTGAAAATGTTTGCCGCCGTAATAGACAAAACTTTGGTACTACAAGTTCCTTTAGATCATCGCATACCAGCCAATGAATTTGCTCATTTTCCAAAACTGATTCAATATCTCTCAAACCATACACCAACACCAAGGTCTTGTATGCCGGACATTCCGATAGAAAAAGTTATAGGATTTCAGTCGCCTTGTGGCAGCCCGTGCACTTGGTGTTAGTAACCTCTTTACCCATCACGCAATTATTAAGCTATGAACAATAATTCAGTTTTCAACAACAAGTTCTTCAACGTTGGTGAAGAAGGCCCAATGCATCTTCTTTTTCGCTCAGGTTTCAACTCGTTAACACAGTTCTGGTAACCTCGTTCATTGTCGCAAATCGATTTCAGTTCACCAGATGCCCAAGCAGTTGCCTCAAAAAATTTTTATGATCACTGGCTTTCTCACAGACCATGAAGACCGTACAGACCGTGTAAATAACGATTGGGAATGCAAATTTTCATAAAGATGCAATATTTTTCGGGACTTCACTTCGACTTGGGAAAAATTCTCGTCATTTTCCATGACCAGATCTGTCAAAGTTCTAAAAATTGCCGTAAAAAAGTTTTTTGCTTCACGTCATTTCACGTCACGAGAATATATTCATTCAGCATTCAGAATGCTTCCTACCACAAGCGGCACATTAAGTCTGTGATCCTTCGTGATCCAAATTCTACACCGATAGTATGCGTGTACTTTTCCATGTCGGTCATTCAAGGTGTCTCACTACTCGGAATCGTATCAAATGCTTTGCTCTAATTGATTCAGGCCATAAAGATGTTATGTATCAACTGCCCCAAGACTGCGTTATAAATATATCGATAAGTAAATTCTCCTTGCAGTCAGTCACACCTACTTTTGAGACTCCTTGTTTATGTACCCGTTCAAATACTGAGATAATTGGTGCATTTGAGATTGCGGTTAGCAATTTACAGGACGAATTGAGGCATGATAGGTCTATGATTATTTGGAACAAACGAATTTCCGTATTTCGGGATGAGCACAGTCCGCAATGAGACTAACATGCTAGAAATTACTGTGTCCCATCCAGTCAAGATTAAACAATCCTTATGAAGTGGCCGTAGCTTAAAGACCAACATTCAATACTTCACTCACTTCTTCCTCTCTTTTCGGATGAGAGTCTCGTCATCTGGATCTGAGAACTCCAGGACTAGTAATCGTCGTACTCTGATGATGCTTGTTAAAGCCTGAGTTTTCGACTTCATCTGTGTTTGGAATCACACATTGAAAAGAAAGAGTTCGTTAGTTCTTTTGAGAGTTGTCGTTCGTAGACGGGCAACAGCTGTTTAACAGAAAAACATATTTCAACCAGACAGATCCATCTCCTCCAGAGGAGAGCGAAAATCAAGTGCCGAGGTTATTCGTTTTTTATCTCTTTGGAGAAAATATACGCTCCAGTTGGGCAATCCACAACGGATATTTTGTTACTTCGATGGTGAAGAAGTATTACATCAGGCTCAATAACTTGTATCTGCCTGACTAGTGAATAAGTAGGTCCTATAAATTTGACACATCCCACAGTCCACTACGGATTGAATATCCCTCAGAGCGTAAGAAAATAATGGTGTCTCCTTAATATCGCTGGTGTGTTACGGATGATGACGTAGCAGTCGTAATGCTGCGTTGTATCAATAGAAATAGGTTCGGACGCATCTACCGGACTTGCTGACAGTAAATACATCAGACTATCCGGCAGGGTGTCTGGCAGCAAATACCTTTATTCCCATCACTCGACTACGGTAAGGCAAGGGGTCAAAGACACCCTCTTGGCAGACTCCATCACTTGGCATGAGGAAAGTGCGAGTTTTCTTGGATCAGCAAATGTTTTCCATATTCTCGATAAGAACTCCTAGCATTGGTTCATCTTCATGAGGCTGAATGAGCAAAGTTTATCAAACACTCGGATAACTGCCTCAAAGAGAAATTTTCTAAACTTAGTTTTTCATGGTCGCGTATCATGCAGAAAAGGTGATCCAAACTCCTGGTGTCGTCACAGGATCCACCCAAAATTATTCTGTTATGTAGACAATTCCAAGTTGAGAGTCCAGTTATGGGGAGATTGAAAACCGTAAAATAGACATTGTAGGATGCAAACTCCTATGCTTCCATGACAGTATCAATGAAGAATTATTTACGATAATCACTTCCTTATTCACTAATCCAACTTTATGTCAGTGAACGTTTCTGCGATCTCCAGATAATGTAGGATGCTTTTTTCTACAAACCACATATACGCTTCGTGGTCCACATTTTTTTTTGTGAAAGATACAGCGGTCTTCCACTTCATATTTGAGTAAATTTTGTCTATACTTGAAACCTTGTCCCGTTCAAATCTTCAGAGAGATATATGAAAGTATCAGGTATGAACTGTTTTTGGTATTGTTTTTGGTATTCTCCCAGTACCAAATGAAAAGACTTTGTTCAAATCATCATCAAATGATGAATGAATGACATTTTGCAAATATTATGATAAAAATTAAACTTTTCAACTGAGTTGTCATTGACAATGAAGCCGTTCGAATGAATTAACATCTACACATCTTTTTGGATATGAGTAGCAAACCATTTCATATATACTCATATGATTCTTTATTTTAAATTACTCTGGACAGCAATAGATGCCACTTCATTCGGAAAAAATGTCTTCCTTAAGGCCAATTTCCACTCGGTGCTCTATGAATTGATGATAATGATGTATAATAGAATTTGTCAATATCTGAAAATTTTATTTGAAATATTTTATTTTCTCTTATCGCAAGTATCCTTGATCAAGTCGTTTCATAATATTGATTTCTTTAAATTTTTACGTTTTCAAATTTGAATATCTATTTTATATGGTTCTTGACATACTGAATCGATTTTGATGAAGGTTACTAGCTTAATTCACCTGAATGATTCAGAGAATTGAAAGTATCTACTCTGTTTTAATCAAAATAACACTCATAATATTAATTCTTGAAACAGGATTGACAAAAGTCAATTCACGTTCTTTCACGGGTGTAATACCCCAATATTTTCACAGCAAAAGCGTTTTTTGAGTTAATATCATGGTGTATCCTAGGTTAACGATAGATATATGCATGACACATCAATACAATAATACTAAATGTGTAGCAATCCTGTGAAAGATATTTGATACAATAACGAATGTTTAGAATGAGACTAAAAAGAAAAAAGTGTTTTTGTATAATTTAATGTTCATATTGAAGTATTTGTTACGAAAGTATTTTTTTCCTGTTTGAAAGTTACTTTTATTCATGATCTACACGTCTTAATAACAAGTCAATTTTTTCAAATTTATTGCTTTCATTCTCCTTTGGGAGATTTCCAAATTTTGGTATGAACTGAAAGAGTAGAAAATCCAAAGATCGATAAATGAGTTTCCTTTCATGTTATTCATTCAATTCACGAATTGTTTCTTCTGTCGTTCCCATTGATGGC
The DNA here is from genome assembly GCF_000500325.1 of Leptinotarsa decemlineata. Classification (NCBI taxonomy): domain Eukaryota; kingdom Metazoa; phylum Arthropoda; class Insecta; order Coleoptera; family Chrysomelidae; genus Leptinotarsa; species Leptinotarsa decemlineata. Next base: position 19,644 of record NW_019291679.1, read on the forward strand.
GTATTCGTTACCGACGATGTCATCGTCTCTATTTACTCAAGCTTGTCTTTTGAGGGCATTCATAGTTCAGCCTCACATTACTGGTTTTTTGTGTATCGGTTTGAACTATGCAGTGTAAGCATCAGTAAAAAATAGAGAATTAATCTTGTTTGACGATCGTTATCGAAGCTTGATTTTGCAATGGATCGCCCTAGAGAGCTTCATTTATTTTTGATATCCTTAGATTGGGTCTTCTATCGATCCCACAGATGCTGTATGCTGAAGAGATTGTCATCGCACCCACTTGTTTTATTGGTATTTCATCAATCGATTACATAGGCTAACCAGACGATAACAAAATTATCCTTCATCAAGAATTGTATTAACATTTCACAAATCAGTCCGGGATTTCAGTTGTGTAGCATCTCCACAGAAAGCAAGTGATGACAAATCTCCTTACTATGAAATCCAATTCATGCTGACCCTTCTCATAATACAGTGGTGTCGATAGATAGATCTATGTAACTACTGCCGAGTAATTGAGACATAAACTGAACTGTTTATTTAGTTCAAAGTTTTCTACACTCTGGTTTGGGAGAGCAGTTAGTATTGAATAACTTCCAGTGTCATTGCATGTCATTGATTCTTTTTCGATGGATATCTGAACAACGGACATGAGTCCGGAAATGCGAAAATGTTTCGAACAAAATCTTCATCACTGTAAAATAATAATAATAGAATCCATTAAAAAAAATAACGTTGAAGGTACAAAAAGGGATAACAGATGAACACTCGTTTCGCACATACAATCCAATGAAAAAATATACTAACTAAATGCCACCTTGTTTAGCAAACGTCGAGACACACTGTTTTGTTCTGGTGTGGAAAAAAAGGGTTTTTGTTTGTTTGTTTTATTCAGGTTTTTTTATTTTATGTGTACTGAAAGATAAATTGATTTTGTCAATGGCGATTACCTATTCTTTCGAGTCATAAAATGTTGGCAACCGTGACAAGATTGAATGATGAAGGGTAATTCATCCTGACATGGAAAATAGATAAAATAAGAGAAAACCAGAAGAAAGATATGATCTTGCTCACCGAAGGAGTTTTCACCAAGACTTGGTGGGTATAACGGTGTTTTCTAATGAAAGAGCTCAGACGAACACACAATATTTCAATCCAAACAACGAAAGACGAAAACTTCTGCATCATCAGGGCAATAGCACGAATTGCGATGCAATGCGACCTCTTCATTCCGAAAAAAGGGCTTACAGTGAGTTTGCCCCCGTATTGAGAAAACTAGAAGGAAATCCATGGGTTCAAGAGGAAACTTCTAGAGATTCATCTAGTAACTGAAATAATGTTACTAGAACGTCAAGGAAACATAGTTTCAACTTAAGAATGGTCCAAGTCTTACTTCAGAGCAACCAATAAGGCTGTTTCCATCAGTTAATGCTGAGTTGGAAAACCACTTCTTGGTGGCCAAGAATATGAACGACTCCTTATATGGAATCTAGTTAACATCAAAAAGGGAACTACTGATATTTCTCTTTGAAACCCTTGCCCACTTTGATGGTAATGATAGATAGTTAAATCATGATTGAGCGAATAAATCACTCAAGATTAAAAATCTTGAGTAAATCAGCAGTGTTGAATCGTTAGCGTTACCATTCACGTTGTGATATAAGAATAACTGCAGCAGCTACAGGTATGCAAAAATGAAAATTAACATTCGAGTTTTCTCAGAATATTATGCTGAATCGAATTTTCAACTGAATTTTGGCGTGAAAAGCACTTCAGTACGCTGGTTCATCAACTGTTAGGTATAATAGACTCAGAGCTTAGCATACAATGTTCATGATTTGAGAAATTCAAACAGGAGCTCAAACTCCCCATTTTATCAAAAATATTCAAATGAAGATTATATATTTTTTTATCGACTTTTCTGGGTAATTGTTACCTTCTACAATCTGAAAAAATATAAAAATTATAATGGAGAACTTTATACAAGTGTAGAAGGGCAAACTTTTCAGTTTACTCCGATAAGTTACTGCGTAAAAATCAAAGTATTTTTCACAAAGAAAAATCTTCTATTTATCAGTAACTTGTCGTATTTAACAATTTTGCCTATCAAAAAAATTATTAAGAAATAATACTTATCTTTTACGTTTCGGAGGCCAAAAAAGATCGATAAAAAAACTGATTGTTTCCTCCACAAAAAATGACTTTCGTTGAATATATATTTTTTGTTATTTTGATTTGATTCTTTTGAAAATCATTACCGTTTCTGACTAAAATTGGAGGCGAACAGTTGTTTCACAAACGATTCAAATGGCCAAGGTCGCACTTGATGTCGGTCTATTATCTAGAACAATTTCAATCGTAATGACAGAGGTTTCAAGCGAATGCACGAAACGTATAATTACACGTTAGTATTCCTTTGACAAAATTTATTTCACGATTATATAATCTTCAAGTTCCTGAGAATTATGTATTTGAATGAAACGTAGTGAAAAATTATCATATTTTTAATCCAAAAGATTATATCACACGGCCAATTTTCTAGAAACTTAACCTTCCAGTACTAACATGATTTTAATAACATCAGTACTAACATCCGTCTGTGAAATCGATTGCGAGAAATGCTATTTCTATTTGTCTTGTCGTACTTAAAAAATTATTTCATTTATGAATATACATAATGGTAGTAGTCGAAACGAGCCGAGATATGTGGATATTCATCAGTCTCCAATCAAGGTTAATTCGCAAGTGAAAGATACCCCTTCTTCTTTTTCAGTACAGTCAATGGACTGTACTGGATTTGCTCCCTAAATATAAGTCGCAGTTCTCGTGGTTCTCGTTCCCGTTCAGTGGAAGAGCCTCATGAAGTGAAAGCCGAATCGATCCCTCTACGAAACCCTTCATCACTTGAAAGGATCCATTGCAGCTTGAGAAATGGTTCTCAGGCAGATTATATGAAAAATATTCTTCCTTAAGAATCAGCAGAGAGTTTTCCTGAAAATCTTGAGAAGAAAATTGGATTAGATAATTTAGGAAACACTTGCTACTTTAGTAGCATTTTACAAGTGTCATTCATGACGAAGAACTTCAAGAACGAAGTTTTAATGATGAACGGGAACGGGAATGTTTCCTACTTATTCACCAAATGCGAACACCTGTTCATGCAGCTGCAGTTTCTTAAGAATATATCATCTTTCCCTCCAAGCGATTTCCTGGAGTCTTTGAAGTCCACTAGATACTCGTTAGGACAACAAGAGGATTGTTCCGAATTCTTGGGGGTCTTGTTGAAAACTCTTCATGAGCAAAACAATAGCAGAATCAATACTCCTGACCGCTCTAGATTGAATGATTCCATACAGTCTATCTCGTCTTGTGTTTGTAAATCTTTTGCTGAAAAAATCTCCACTTGTTTACTTTGTAGTAATTTCTGGAACTCCAACTAGCGTTTCCTTATATGACATAACCAGTCCGTGTAAAATTTATTGTTAAATCATATGAGAATGAAACTTTTAACAGGTGATCGACTGTATTGCCCAACCAGTCAATCTAATAATAACACTGTTGATCTGCAGACATGACTCAACTTCTGACGGAAGAACCAATCTCTTACGAAGATTTGAAATAGATGAACACTTCAATCTAGCAAACCACTATTATGACCTTCATGTAATCATTGCTCACTGTGGTTCTGGCATTGAATCTGTTCATAATTACGCCTTGGTCAAAGACGAAATGAACTGGTTTAAATTTTACGATAGAAGAAGACTAGTACAATTTTCTTCGAGCCCTCTGGTCTACTTGTCAGAAATTCACAGAGTAGTTCCCGCTTTTTATTTTAATGTACCTTGCATACTTAATTTTTTTTTTCGAGAAGGCTTTTACATAACGGTAAACTAGTAAACCATATGACCACCTGACGTTTTTTGCAGTCTCGACTATAGGTTGTACAAGGCGCTCAACAATTCTTTTTCAGTATGTTTAACGGAAAAAGGTCTACGAAGTTGCTTTCCAACGTAAACTTCCATGTTGAGTGTATAAAATGTCTTAGCATCCACTAGGGTGACTATTTTGATGCCATACATCTTGGGCTCACTTGGAATGTACGGACGAAAATTACATTTTTCGCGAAAATCCGGGAGCATTTCATCGACATGTATAATGTCATCGACATGTCGGCCTAAACATTTCAATTGATGTGTCGTTCGTTTTCCACAAATCCCCTGCCTTCAAATAATTGGTTTCACACACGGTGGAAAGGTATATGAGTCCTAGCAATGCTTTGATTTCAATTATATCCGTAGGAGACACTGTTTCTGCTCGAGTTTCGATTGACGGTGTATGCCTTTTCCATTATGATAATAATGACCCTAATGCACTTGCTATCCATCGACATAACACAGCCCTAAGAGTGCTTTATTACCATCTACGGCACTCTTACGGTATTGACGAGACACCGGTGTTGCCCTACGCTCCGGGGGATATTGAATCCGTTGTGGGAAACGAGAAGTGCCAAATTTATTGGAACTATTCGTTCCCCACCCTCAGGCTCATACAAGCTAATAAGCCTGATGTAGTCCTTCTCGACCACCAGACCAAAACGATATTTGTCGTGGAGTTTTCAGCTCCTGGCGAGACGAATATCGTCAGAAAAGAGGAGGAAAAACGGATAAAATATCGAGATTTTCTCTTCGAACTCCGCAGACTCTATCCAGATCATTCTATCAAGATGCTTGTTTTGATTATTGGAGTTCTTGGTGGAATAATGCCCTCTCTACTCTCGAATATTAAAATCATACCGGCTTGCCGTACTAAGGCAGAAATCTTAGCCGCACATGCAGAAGGCTACCATTCTTGGATCACGGCGCTTGCTCAGGGCTCACGATTCTCGGACCCAATGATCATTTATCCCACGACGTGGGGTGTGGTCATTGGTTGATAATGCTGGCGCTTTCTCCCGAATGTATCGGGTCTTCGGGGGATAGGGCCTGACCAGCGCACACTATGGTGAAAAAAAAATTACTAAACCACTGTGGTATAATATATACATATGGTACGTCAGTTAAATCAAACCATGTTTCCTTAACTTCATAGTTGAAATGAAGTATAAAAAAAATTTGTGAACCTGTAAAGTCGATATGCAGTAAAAATACAAAAAAAATATAAACATAATTACAAAAGCAATTGTCAATAAGATATATCTTATATTTTAATGATAAAATTAATAGTAATTTATTTTCGTTAATGGGTACAACATGTACATATGGCGGGTTAATTGAAAACAAAAAGCATATAAATAACATTTATGACATTCACATTAGACTTATTAGGAAAATAACTACATTAAATTATCGTTTAGGTATTCCTGGCGACTATAGTAACACTCTTCAATGAGCAAGGATTCAACACGGTTATAGAACACATTTTTGGATTTCAGAGTTTTAATCGAAGTTGGCAGATTATTACACAGGATGATCCCATTATATAGGGGTGATTTTTGGAATTTAGCTGTCTTGTGGAGGGGCATTCTCAATTGATTAGCATGACGTATATAAAAATTGTGGGAGGATTCATCAGTTGTGAGAGTTGTAAGATTATCCATAATAAAAACTACACATTTAAAATTATACAGAGCTGGGACAAACAGCAATTTTATTCTTATGAACTCTGGTTTACAACTTTCACGATATTCCATGTCAAAAATTAGTCTCAGAATACGTTTCTGTCCTATAAACACCCTGTTGAAATCCAAGGAAAAGAAAAAGCCATTGCATAATAGATGCTAATCAGACTTTTCTGATCTACATAGTTTTTCATCTGCTTTACTGCAAAAAATGCTTTATTGAGTTTCTTGCAGACACCATCAGTATGAGAGTTCCAATTCAAGGCTTCATCCACAATTTTTCCTAAAAATTTAACTTCTTGTGCCATATCATTTCATCAATAGAGAACACTGTATCTTGAGTATTATTATTTCTGTTATGAAATTTCATTGTCAGTAATTTTGGGGTGTTTAATTCTAAGCAGTTGCGTTTACACCTAGAAGTAAATTCATCGATAATGTTACTAATTTTGGTTACCACAACCATGCTGGTTGTTACATAATATGTTGTGGATTCCTACATACTCCATTATTCTGTAACTATTGATATTTCATTAATCAACGTCTTATTTTTCATTGATCTGAGAGCGTCACATTCTTCAGATTTTAATATAGGCCTGTTATCAAAGGGGGATACTAACATTCGTACTACTGGTACAGGGTAGGGTTGAATTCTGTCCCAAGTTGGTGGCTATGATAGATGTAGCAGTGTTTGAAAAGTACTGAGCAGATAATTCAGATGTATTTTGCGCATTCCCAAGCATCAAAATGCATTGGTTTCCCTAGTTCGCTATTTATTATTTTCCATGTCTCCTTCGTTTTGTTGGCTGCATTCCCAATTTTTTTAGAAAAATAGTTAATTTTATTCTGTTTGATTGTTTTTCTATGTTCTCTCAATCTTATTTTATGTGTCAACATGCTTTGGGCATCGATTTCTTCATAACTGATGGAAAACTGTTTGTGATTACTTACTTGTCAGGCAACAGAAGGTATCAAAATGAGTACATGGCACATTTGTTATATTTGACTTATATGAAACAAAATAGGCTCTTAGCCAAGAAAATACATTTTTGGATTGAGGCTCTGTGGTTCAGTGAAAATATTATATGGAAGAAGGGCAACTTGAGACAGAATTTGTCAAGTGTCATGTTGAAAATAATGGTACCAACTCGAGGAGTGATCCATTATGGATTTAAAATAATTATGTTGTGGAGAAGCCAGTATAGAATAAAGTATTTTAGTAATAAATTTGAATAATCAACAATTCATAATCCTTTTATGGAGGGGAAGAAAATCTCTGTTTAAGTTTACTTGAGTATTCAAGCAATGATCATTATTGGAAAGTTCTTTGGAAATCTCCAGCACTTCAAACAAGTCCAGTCTGAGGAAATTTTGAATATCTATTTCATGTAATATTTTGGAATTTCTGTTGGGGTTGAAGTTATGATTGTAAAATTTAATGTGGTGGTCAAATGAAGACTCTTCAGGTTTTTTTAAATCTTCATTAATGCGACTAAAGAGAGGTCTACATGTTTTGCCAATTTAAGTTGCAGAACAATCAGAGCAGTCCAGCTTATAGACTCCACTTCTGTGTAGTTTGTTGATTTTGTCTTTGGAATTCACTAAAAAGTTGCTCAATTTATTTTGAGATCCAATAGAAAGTTTTGTGCCAGGTATGGTATTTTCTATAAATTTGGAAATAACAGTACACATATTTTGATCAAAATAAGCTAAAGAAAAATATTTCACAGAAGGTGAACTAACCAAGTTGGTAGAGTTGAAGGCCAATCTTCTATCTGACCTCTATTTGAATTTACTATTTAATTTATGACTAATAGATAATTGATAACCATTGTTGACAGCAATCTGTTTTAATGTATTCATTTCTAAATTAAAATTGGAATGTGATAAAGGGATGTTCAACAATCTGTTGACATAACAATTGAATGAGGCCATTTTATGTTGCATAGGATGAAATGAATTGAAGGAAATGACATAATCAGTCTGGGTTGGTTTTCTGTAAATGGAAAAATATAGTTTGTTGTTAATTTTTGTTATAGTAAAATCTAAAAAGTTCAATTTATTATCGTTTTCTATTTCAAGAGTGAATTTGATTTTTTGATGTAAGTTATTTAGGGAATCAAGAATGTCATGTGCCAAATTGAAGTTGCCATCTATGAAAACAAGGCAGTCATCAACATATCTACCAGCTGAGAATCTTATCAATTTTATTAATGATAAAAAATGTTTCTAAATGTTCCATGAAAATGTCGGCTAAAAAAGGTGAAAGGGAATTACACATTGCTGGGCCTTCAGGTTGACTGTAAAATTTATCATTGAAACCAAAAAATCTTGGAAAATGCAAAATTTAGGTAAAGTTATATATCTGTTTCAGTAGAGTCTGATGGTAGGTGTTGTGAAAGTAAGTTAGAAACTGAAGGTAGGGTTTCAGACAGAAGTATTGTAAAAGCTTACCACTGGTCTGATAGGAGTACCATCTTTGTGTATCTTGGGGAGATCGTATAATCTTGGTATTTGTGGGTTGCTTGGAATTAAATTGTGAGTTTTATTGAATTCTAAGAAAAGGTTTTCACAAGTTTTGATGTAGCTTCTCGTTTTTGAGATGAATTTATTTAGAGATCTAAATTTAGAGAAGTGAAATTTTTGGAGCTCAAAAAGCCTTCAACTTTTTTAACATAATCAGTTTTATCAAAAATCACAAGGCAATTGCCTTTGTCTGCTTCAGTTACAATCTCATATTAAATTGAATACATCAAAACAGATTACTGTCAACAATGGTTATATTATTCATCAATTAATTAGTAAATTCAAACACAGGTCAGTGACCCTCAACTCTACCACCTTGGTTAGTTCACCTTTTGTGAAATATTTTTCTTTAGCTTAATATAATCAAAATATGTGTACTGTTATTTTTAAATTTATAGAAAAAACTTTACCTATCACAAAAATTTCTTTTGAATCTCAAAATATCTTAAGCAACTTTTTAGTAAATTTCAAAGACGAAATCAACAAATTACACAGAACTGGAGTCTATGAGCTGGACTGCTCTGATTGTTTTGCATCTTACATTGGTAGAACCTGTAGAACTCTCTTTACGCGCATCAATGAACATTTAAAAAAACCTTCAAAATCTGCATCTGGCCACCACATTAAATTTCACAATCATAACTTCAGCCCCAACAGAAATTCCAAAATAATTCATAAAATAGATAATAAAAATTTCCTCAGACTGGACTTGTTTGAAGAGCTGGAGATTTCCAAAGAACTTTCCAACAATGGTCATTGCTTGAATACTCAAGTGAACTTAAACAGAGATTTCCTTCCTCTTCATAAAATGATTATGAATTGTTAACTAATCAACTTTATTACTAAATTACTTAATTCTATACTGGCTTCTCCAAAACTTAATTATTTTAAATCCATAATGGATCAGTCCTCGAGTTGCTACCATTATTTTCAACATGACACTTGACATATCCTCTCTCAAGTTGCCCTGCTTTCATATAATACTTTGACTGAACCACATGGCCTCAATCCAAAAATGTATTTTATTGGCTATCAGCCTATTTTGTTTCATATAAGTCAAATATTACAAATATGCCATGTAGTCATTTTGATATTTCATGTTGTCTGACAACATGAAATTACAATTTGCAAACTTTTTTTGCAAATTGTAATTTTCATAAAACTTTCTTTTCAATTAGATCACTTACTTTCAGTTGAGCAATAATGATAATAAAAGTCGAATGCGCTCTGCAATAATTTAATAATTATACACTTTCATACAAAAACCTTTTCGATTCATTCATTCAATAAGTGTATTCAGCTTCCCAAATCTATTTATTTGATTCAGATGTATTTTGCACATTCCCAACTGAGTTTGAATTATAGTTTAAAGTAATACTCCCCTACCTAGCATCAAAATGCATTGGTTTCCCTATTTCGCTATTTATTATTTTCCATGTCTCCTTCGTTTTATTGGCTGCATTCCCAATTTTTTTAAAAAAATAGTTAATTTTATTTTGTTTGATTGTTTTTCCATGTTCTCTCAATCTTATTTTATGTGTCAACATGCTTTGGGCATCGATTTCTTCATAACTGATGATCAGATAGAATATTTCTCTTAAGCGTTCTCCTTCTTGAATAACATCGTTAGTTATCCATGAGTTTTTAGGCTTCTTAACTTTACTTTGTTTTATTAGGCATGATACATCAAAACACCAGGACAGAAACTCTAGGAAAAAAGGGGAAACATTTTTGTACAGACAAATATTAAATTTGACACCAATTTATACCATTTAATCTAGTTCGAAATTCATTTGTATTATTTGGAATAACTATTCGCTTCATTATTGATTGACTAGGGTTGTCAAGTTGTCTCTACCAGTGAAAAGTGGCTCCATATACTTCACGTTTTGATTGAAAATATGGTCTTGATGTGCAGTTATGTGTTCTAAATTTGGTTCCGACCTCTTTCACGAGATTTTCTACTGACTCTGGGTCTAACTCTTGATCCGACTCGGAATCTTCTGAACGCTCTTCCTCACTGAAGTCTGCCTGGTTGTCTGGAACATTACTTTGGCCTTCTTCATCTTCTATCTTTTCCCACAACCTTCACAATCTTTTTTTTTCATAACACATCTCTAAAACAAACAATGATTTCCTATGCTATTTTATGAAAAATAATCGAAAAACATGTTACCTTTCGTTATAATTGAAATAGTAAGGCCACTACTAACATCAGTATGTGAGACAAAACTAGAAATAATATTGACTATTATGCTAAAATACACTTCATACTCGGACTTCTGGTTAGTAAACCTCTAAAACACAAAATATTTCTTGGCATTTCACCAGTAATAATTGTCAATGTTACCTTTCTATATAGTTTCAAAAGTGACGTCACTGCTAACATCCGTCTAGGAGACCACCAACCAGCAAAAATGCTTATTATAAACTCTTCATTCAGACAATTAGTCCGTAACTGAATCGACATGCGCTGCGCAATAATATGGGGAGAATGGTGGGGCTCAGTCTCTCAGACGGCATGTTAGTACTGAAAGGTTGATTAGCGAAAAATTTCACGAACCACAATACCCCTAATTATAAAACTCATCAAAAAATACTCAACGTTTTTCATAAGCTGTATCTTGAATCAAACAACACATTTCTCGTTTAGATTACCTACTTGAAAACTCTACAAACAAGATGTTATGAGATTAAAATGAAAATAACATTTTTCATAATAAGTTTCGTCGCTGTAGTGTATCTCATTTTGGAAAATATTATTTTCTTAATGTCTAAACGTCAGCCTGATTTTTGTTTTTGAGAATACCTCTTCTGGTTTTCAAATAATCAACTATAATATTTTTTAATGTATCCATTCTACAATACTCTGATTTTTATCAGCATTTGAAATTCATCGTTGTAGATTTCATGATACAGTATTTATTACATGAGGTGATGTAGAAAATTAGTTTTATGTGGAGAATAAATAGTATTTGTTAATGAATTTTCGGTATAACAATTTTTCACTATCCAAATTAAAGCATAAAAAGAGCACACTGTTGAGTCTGATCATGATAATATCAAGGTTTCTATACTGTTGTATACTATGACAAATTTAGCAAATAACAGATATTCCTACATGTATATGAATGAGGTGCAAATTTGAGATCTCCCAGAGTATTAGTTTGATTGCCAGACAAGGAAAGAAAGTTGTAAGTATCATGCAATTTCTCACATAGAGAATAAAAAAAGTCTATCTATTATTAATATCATCTAATTTTCATGAAAATTTGGATAAACCACAAAATTTTTCAGAACATGATGTTTCAATTACGCAATTATGGTTTTCATCGACCTTCTTTTGGTATTTCCACCTTCCGCAGGATGAAAATGAGTGCCAATGAACCTCGCCCTGAGAGAAGTAAAACCAAAGAATCAGTGTATATTGTCATATCTGGAGAGGAGTGTATTTCGAACAGATCTTTAGAAATGAATTGTACTTGGCTTTCTGTTTTGAAGAAAAATGTGGATAGTGGCAACAGACTGATATTAGAGAACACTTTATTTCAACATCGAGGCAGATTTCAGCCTCTGAAACTGTAAGATGAGTATAATATAAGTTCTAAACTCTTTTCTTGATAGGCAAAATCGTAAAATACGACAAGTTACTGTTGGAGAAAACAATTTTCTTTGTGAAAAATACTCTGAATTTACGCAGTAATCTATCGGGGTAAACTATAAAGTTTGCCCTTTTTATATTTTTCAGATTATGGAAGGTGAGAATAACCAAAGAAAGTCGGAATGATGTTTTTTCGCAAAAAATTGAGTTTTTTGCAAAAAGATGAAGTATATTCATATTTCAGTTATATCACGTAATATGAAGCGCGAATTCAGTATTAATGTTATGTATGTACAATATTTTTCCTTACTACTACTACTACTACTACTACTACTACTACTTTATACGCTAGATTCTGAAACGATTTCGAATTTTTTTCAATTTAATGACTCAAATGACACAAAATTCTATTGAAAACATTTTTCCATACCAGAATAGAACCAATGTTTTTCGAAGCGCATTTCACTAACCAAGCTAGCATTATCAGGATCAACATTGTTCAAGATTTTGTTCAGTTAATATTCATATTTCATTCCATGGGTTATCAACATTATATTTCAATCAAAAAGAGATTCATTGTCAAAGTATTTTCACAATATTCACATATTTTTGTTATGAAATAATTTTTGTTATGAAATATATAAGAGGAATACTCAGATAAACTTGTTTTTCTGTGACTATTGACGGAAGAATCGATTATTATACCTTTTCTTGTTGAGTGAGTATCCAAAATGATTCATAACTCACACCTTCAAACCAAACACAATTGACAAGAGTCATGCTCACTGCAGCTGAGAAAACTATATAACTTTAAAAATTTTCATTTCGAAACGAGCCTTGAAAATTCATTCATTGAACTGGCTGTTTGTTTCAAAAAATATATTTTCTAACAAATAACTAAATGAAAATATGGGCTCGGAAAATGAAAACGAGAGTACCCCACCAAAATTTTTCATTGTGGCAAAACAATTATTATGTCTGGAAAGTTAGTCACTTAATAACAAAATCAAGGTAATTAGAATACCAAGTACCTCAAAAAGTAGCTCGAAAGCAATTCTTTGAGATAGTGGTCGAAAAAATATAGGATAGTGTGCCAGAGATCCCGGGTTCAATATCAGGTTAAGTCACATCTCTGACGTTTTGAAATTTTTTCCAATCAAATTTCAAACTCAAATTTCAGAATAGTTCTTGATATGAAATTCAATGGTAACACTTTGAATCGGAGAATTCTTCAAAAATAAACTGAACACTAGCTCAGAGTAACAGTGCTTCTCCGACAAACATCACGGATCTGATATTTAACTCTTATTCCGACATATTGTTACCAGAATCAGCAGTTTGAATAAAGAAAAAGTAGTTTTTATGTAGTTATGTGATATCTTTATTTACAATGATTTTACCTATCTATAATATTCTGATTGCATATCCTACCACTATATCACAGAATACCACCCAACTTCTTTTCAGTACACATGGAAAGTTCCTTTGAAATATAAGATGAAAACCAAAATAAAACTCATGATTTGAATTTTCATCTCAAATATCTATGGAATGATTGAAATATTTAAATATATATCTGATAATAGTTCAAAGAAGTTGAGAAAATTCAGTCTCACTCTTTCGATGAATTGAAACTAACTCAAATGACGCCGTCATTCAAATTTAATAAACATAGGACACAGATCCAGGTCTTCGTCTATCAAAAACACCAGTTACAGAGTTGTCTTCATTTCTTGAAATTGCAGTTATTGCAGCAAATCCATTTCCATTAGAGAAGGAAACATTGTGTCCAATTCGTTGGAGACCTTCCACAACGAAAGTGTCCTACAAAAGAAAGAAATATCAAAATCAGAAATGGTAGTCAGAGTAGAAAGTGAAATATAAATTTCAAATCGAGTTTTTTTTTTAATTTCAACTATAGGATTTTTCCCAATATTATAATTCGGAATCATAAGAAAGAATTAAAAAAAAATTCAGCTGAAAACATTGTGGATAGTTTTCCAGTTGAAGGAAGGAATATTAACAAAAGTAAAAATATAATAAAATTTCAAAATTGAGGTGGAGTAAAATCCAAAGCAATCTTGAATTCAAACTATACAGCTAGAGTCTGTTTTATGTATATTTTGAGTAAAATTTTATCCACCAACTGGTAGCCTGGTGTGACGGTAGCCTGATGGTTTGCTTCACTCAATCAGTCAACAATCACTTTGTGAAACGGTGGATCGAACCGCAAGGCAGGACGATCGATTTTCACTTCTTATCGTTCAACCTGTGTTAGGAATCGCACGTTAAAAGGTAAGACCTCGTTAGTCCTTAGCTCAACAGATTAACGGATCAACTGCTTTCCAACTGCCTATAGAAACTATTTCTAATCATCCCCTGCATGAGTCAATTTCAATTACCAATTTATGCCATCACGTCAAATTTTAGCACTAGATTCAATTATTTTCAGTAGAGACCGCAGTTCGTGATGATGGGCCCTGGTTATCAACAATTTACTCGTTTCAGATTTTTTCCATTATTGGCATCAACACTATATCTACTACAACATCGTTTTTTTTCAGAATTTGTGTATTGGATCAGTCAGTCACGAATAGTAATTTACGGTTACGAATATTCAAATTTGTATGACTCACCTCCATCAAATACTCTTCCTCAAAAGCTACCTCCATGGGAAACAACTGATGATGAATTCTCTTGGCATCCGAAGCCGCCTTCAAATCCATGCCATACCATAGATGATTCAAAATGACCTGATATATAAAAATGTGCTTTCATATTTTTGACACTATAGTACTATCAATGAATACATTAAAACCAGTCGATTGTAATTCTCATCTATATTTACCTGGGCAACGCTTGATGTAATTTTGCTTCCTCCCGCACCGCCAATTATCATCACGACTTCTTTGTTTTTGTTCAGTATGATAGAAGGGCATGTCGAAGACATTGGTCGTTTACCAGGAATAATGTAGTTGGATGGAGATGGTGGAATTCCGAAAACATTGGTGATATTTGGAGAGGAAAAGTCATCCATTTGGTCGTTGAGAATAATGCCAGTACTGTTCGATGCGAATTTTGCTCCAAAACTGAAAATATCAACCGAAGCGGTGAGCTGAACTGATGCTGATGTTATTGAACTTAAATTTATGAGGAAAAATACCTACACATAATTGATGGTACTCGTAACAGATACTGCATCACCACTAGGGGTCAAAACAGAAATGTGAGCAGTACCGTGATCCTCTGGCATCACAAATCTAGCTCCGTAATAAGAGGCATTTGAAGAGGTCCAGTGGTCACGAATCATGTTTCTTGTTCTTCTGCCGTATCTTCTGGACAGCAGTGTTTCAAGAATCTGTAGTTAACAGAATAAGTATTAATTAAATAAAACTGGTCGATTGTTGATGTAAATCCTCTATCAAACTCATGTTGAACTATTCAGTATGTTACAATAATCATCCATCGGAATTGTAGGATAGAAAGAGTAATGATAACACACATATTTTGAATTTTGTGGAAAATAAACCTACCTCTTCTACATCCACGAAATTGCTATCTCCGAGTTCACTTCTTCTCGCATAACCAAATTTGAAACTTTCTACGATTCTCTGATAGTTCGTGATTGATGTTGGCTTTTTGACATCTAAGAATTTGTCAAGTACATTAAGAATGAATGTTAGGATTGACCCAGAACCAGGTAGTGGAGCTGTATATAATTTTATATTTCCAGATAGAGTTGCTTCAATTGGTTTTTGCCATTCTGCTCTGTCATGTAAACAAAAGTTTCAGATAATATTCACATAATATTGATATGATATATTCATGTATTATATACCTATAGGAATTGAGGTCATCCACAGTAATAATACCGTTGTGATCCTGTATATCTCGAACGAATTCATCTGTGAGAGAACCATTATACAAAGCATCAGCACCTTCTGTAGCAATAATTTCCAAAGTTCTGGCAAGCTTTGGCCTTGTATAATACTGTCCCTCCGTGTAGGTGTCATTTGTTTCGGGATCGAAAAAAATCTCCCTAGAAGAAAATCAGTGTCAATCAGTGATGAAAAATGTTATTCGACAGCCTAAAAACATACAACCAGCTGCTTGATGTTTTATTAGTTCTGACAGTTTCAAAATTTGGCATTCCATACAAATTGTGATATCGTAAACATACCTCAAAACGCTATCGGCATAAAGATCGTTTTTATATTCCTGAAGTAGTCCCGCTACGAAACCATTGACCAAAACTCCTTTTTTACATATATCTATAGTAGGTTGAATCAAGTCTTTCCATGGCACTCCACCTCCAAACTTTTGGTAGGCGGACCAGTAACCCATCAGTTCTCCAGGAACTGCCACTGATAAGCCACCTGAAATTTAATCAGAACATCAATTTTTGGACACTTCACCAGTGAGAAATTCTACTAACCAGATACTGACAACTTTTCATTTCCTTGAAACATGTCTATTGTTGCAGCTGCTGGTGCTACTTCCCTAGCATTCAAAGACCACATTTCTCCTGTTGTCTTATTATATATCGTCATCAAAAAACCGCCACCCAATCCCATGGTACTAGGCATCGCAACACCTTCACAGAAAAGAGTTGCTATAGCTACATCTACGGCATTCCCCCCTTTCTCCATTATATTCCTAGTTTTGAAAACAAAAAAGATGATCAGATCGTGGGGCATTGAAATTCGAACTTTAGTATAATGTACTTGTCTTTAGAACAGGCATGTTGAATAATCCTTAATAATTTTTCAGGTTTTCGTGAAATCATAGATACTAAAAAGGTGATTCATTTTTGATTAAAGTTTCTTTTCTGTTGGCATGTTGCCCTGATCTATGAAACACTTGAATAATACATTCCCTCGATTATTGTATGATGATATTATTGTGTGAATTATTCTATATTATTACTATCACTTACGTTCCAATATTTGCACAGCCTACTACATTTGACACTACCGTTCCTCTCGAGATTTTCTCATGTTCAACGGGCAAAATTTCTCGATGTAACAGTACAAATACTGCTATAATAATGGCTGCTGTGACCAATGCTGATAGAACAGCTGCGATTGCAATTACTTTGATGAGATGTCTTTGGGACCTGTTAGCGGAAAGGATACATTCAATATCTAGTATATACAGAAATGGTGAAAATGATTTAGAAATTTTGATACTTGTATTATTTTCCAATATTATGGAATCATAGCCTGGGGTGGTATATATGAAAATTCATTAAAATTTGTCGAATATATGAATAAATATGCAATTAAAATGATCTTTACAAAATCTTTCAGATTTCTATCAGAAGTTTCATTCATGAAATATTTCATTTTGAATCTCAGACAAACTTGCAAATACTGACATAATTGAACAACTATAATACAAGATCAAAACTTGCTTTCGAATTGCTAAGTATAGTCTACATTTGATGCAACAATACTCCATATGTATTGGTTGTAAAATTTACAATATAATTCCACAAGAAATTAAAAAGTTGAGAACTACTGCATTTAAAAAACATTACACAATTGGATATTAGATAATATGAGAAAATTGAAAATGTACTCACATTGAAATAATTCAGTTCAACAGATGATTTATTTCACCTTCATACATGATGAAATACTAATGTTGATACATTTCTTTATTTCAATTTATATTTTTATAAAAAATATCTATAAACAGTTGACGTAATCTTCATTTTTCAACTAACCCAGTCCAACACAAGTGTTTACACTTAGCAGACTGTGTTAAAATATTATGTATATACTAACAAATTTTTTAATATTTATAGATATTCATACGATATTGTACATTTGTTAATGAATTTGGAATTGAAATTATACAATTAGTAGTAGACACACCTGAACAAGCTGTTTTACACTGTTTATTTTCAAAGGAATAGAGCCATCATATCAAATTCACCAAAACTTATAGTCAATCAACATAGTTCATCAACATAATTGATCATATCTGAAACACGACCTTTATATTGGAAGTGAATGAAATATGGTACACTTTTTTTTCAGGAGCCACTTTTGCCATTTCTTTTAAAATTTTGATTCACATTGAATTTTGTGTCATCGGCATATAACATTGGTTTGAAACTGGTTCATGAAATTGCTGACAAATATATTGAAAAGCAGGTCAGTCACAGATCAACACTTCCTACTTTGAATATTACTGAAGTTTCATCCCAATACCAAACCGTCATTTTCAACACCTCGACATATGTTGAATTACCAAGCGATCATCTTCAAGAGGAAGACTGATTTTATTCTTCCTCTTGGAAATGATCACTTGGTGATCAAAACACATATCGAAGTGTTGAAAATAACGGTTTGGTGTTGGCATAGAACTCCAGTAATATATATTAGGTACTACACCAAAGGTTCCAAATAGTGCATCACAAGTATTTCTAACTTTGTATAATTCAAAAGGAAGACAGCAACATCATTTTATTTATGTACTTAGATGGTAGTTAAATGATCACAAAGAAGTCTATGTTGGTCGTTCTTGAAAATATTGACTTCCCAATAGAAATACAAATAATTTTTTATCAATTATGCTCTTTATAGGTAAAAACTATCATACGTTGCCACTGATTTCGGCAGGAGAGTTCAATGTTAATTTAGCTACCGAAGATGGACAATTCTTGGTGAACTTTCTTCAAGGTAAATTAGAACTACCAATGAATAATAACTTATAACAAGACATGAAACAACAATCGATGCAGTTTTCTTTAGATATCTTTCTAATTTTCATTCGAAAACATATGTATCTCATACCAGAAGTCTATTTTCTTGGTTTCATAATCAACCACAATAATTACTGATGTATCCGATAATGAAATTAAGAAAATGATAAGTGAAAGTAAATGAAATCTATCAATATTAATTCATCAATGAAAACTTCGTATAAATATTTGTAGAAAATTAATATATGTATATACATGTGCATATTATTCATATGCAATTTTTGGAGAAATATCCAATTTGTATTGAAAAAAAGTCATTTTTGTTTATGAGTTCACCATTACAATTTTTATATTTTTCAGATTGTGGAAGTTCAAAATACCCGAAGAAGGTTAATAAAAAGTCTAATTTTTGTTTGGAGAGTTCCTCTAATATATTTGAAAGTTGCTTGTTACTTTCCTAGGAGTCTCACGTTCAAACGTGCTGGAATAATTGAGACCTCGTTGATCCTCAACTCGGACAAGTTTCAACTTTTGAAGGTTGATTAGCGGAAAAAAAATTCAAAGAACAAATTTTGCATTGAAGAAATTTGGTATTCTTCGTCATTATAGAAATCTTGAAATAATTTTTTGGAACTCTTATCAAGGACTGCATGTCGGCTAATTCCAAGAGAAAAATAGATGATTCGGTGTGAAATCAAACATAATAATCATACTTGTCGAATAGAAATACCAATATTTTGAGGTTTTATTAAACTAATTCATCCATTTTATATTTCGGCGAATATTTTGTTTGAGTTCTCCAAAAATGAAAACATTTGTCCAATTAATCTGAAACTGTACGTCTTACCGTTTCTGAGATAGCAATAACGGGATCATTTGAAAAATATATAAGATTTGAATCAATGATTCTAATAATATATACTCAAATAATAATATGGATGAGAACGATATTGCTAACAATAGTGATAATGTTGCCATTATTCTTAACTCATCACGTTTTTCTCACAACCTCATATTCCAGATATCACACGTAAACTTGTACGAATTTTCAAAAAATTCGATAACTTAAAAATAGCTAATAAAATAGTTATTCCATTGAATACAATTTTTATCAAAATTTTGAAAAAATCTCCGATTAGTTTTCAATTGAACGTAATGATTTCAATTCATTGTTTTCATTGTAACAAGACTCATATTGGCAGACACCCAAAACATTTAGAGACTGTTCAACTCCACATAAGAGGGACCTATAGGTCAGCTTCTCAAAGATGTGCTCTAAGCGAATATAGTAGCCTAACTAAATATACTATGGATCTCAACAGTACAGCCATTTCTTAAAAAGAGCAATACTAAGAGAGGATAATTGCCTAATGAACTGATTTAAATCGTTTGAATTCCTTTTATTAATAGACAAAAATTTTCTGATATATAAAAATTCATCAATATCAGATATCACAATATAAATGTAAATATTGAATTATCACCCATTTTTGGAAATCAAAAGTATAATTATATAACGCTTGAAAAAATTATAATATCCAATATATTGAAAGTTTTCATTAAGTTGGCAATCCTGTATGGGATGATAACTGGCAAAATTGTGTGACAAGCAAAGAAATTGTATTATAATACGTATTACTTGGTGAAACAAGAAACTTATTTTCAAACTCAATTCCATGACAGATGTCAGTATCATGTTTTTTGTCTCTTTTTATTCTTGGTACTTAGAATATGGTCTTCTACCAGTAAGTTATGATTTGAAGCAAATTCGATTTTTTATAAAGGATATGTAATGTAATCCTTATCCATTAGTCAGCATTCCAGCTGATTTGAATTTCATGATAAATTGATAATTACAAAAATCGAATCGAACTAAATATCTCATTTTTTGGGTAAGAATTTTAGCAATAATTCAATCATAAATATATAATTGAAGGTTAGCAAGTTAGAATAGAAATTGAGTTATGAATCAGCGATTAAGAGTGATGAATGGAAAAATCAAAATAATATTTTGATTTTTCCATTCCAATAAAAATTATTGGAAAAAAGTTTAAGTTTATCACACTATGAATAATCGGAATTAGTATTGCAAGAAATAGTTCAACAAAATTTTATATTCATTGTTCAATGAAATGAAATATTTCCTTGTCATTCGAAAACTGTTGGGATTTTTGCTGAGTTTGGTTTAACATGATGAATCAACTGCAAGTAATGTCTTCCATTTCAAATCAGTTTGGGTAAATCTCGTATCAGGGCTGGAGTTAATTACACTATTACAGAAAATATCATTAATGGGTAAAGGTAGTTACATGCGAAAAGTCGTTACATATTTGGCATTCTTCAAATTATATTTGAATATTTTGACTGATTTTTAATTTTATTTCTCAAATTATACATTGAGTTGATACTAAATAAAGTTCCGATAACTTAGAGAAAACTGAAAATAGAATGTACTCACTTCAAAAATGCAATAAAAGCCATCTTGATATGTGTAATCCAAAAATAACGGTAACACTAGAAGAATTAGTTGTGACGTTGTTAATTAACTAACTAACTACTATTTTTGATTATTTCTTTCCAGGTAAAAAAATCTACCTGAGTACTGAACGGGTAATGTGAACTGAGCTTCATAATCTTCGTATATATATGCGATTGGGCTATGGTGAATTACGTTCGCGAAACATAGGGGAAAATACGCGTGTGCTGTGTTTTCCAAATCTCTCTCTTTATTCGCAAGAGCTTGATTAGAGAACTGGCGAATGCAGTTGTTTATAGGGATCGTTCAATTTATTTTGGTAGCTACTAATTGACCAAGGAACGCAGACCATGTTTATTTTGAAAATATCAGGGTACATGACATATAAAAGTATTTCACATATAATACATGCAATATACCAATTAATTATGAATTAATGTGTAGATGCATAAAATATATTTTATGGTCATTATGAAAACGAGCTGAATTCATCATACCATTGACTTTTATCAAAATTTCACAATATTTCGTAGGTGAGTTGATTCAATTACTATCACAATAAAAAGTCACTTTGCTTATGAAGATCTACTTTTTACTCGAAAAAAGTCTTTGAAAATGATTTCATCTCCTCAGTATTCATTCGTTATCAAAAAGTGACATTTATCACTTCAAAATTCGTTCTGATATGCAAACTGAAAAATTGTCATGGAAGTAATCAAACTTATAACCCGAAAGTGAGAAATTGTTGGAAATTTCTCCAAGTATGATTTATTTCATACTCAGAACGAAAAAAATACAGAACAGGATCAAAACGAAAAAACACTTTGAAATAATTATGAATGTTAACCGCGAATTTGTTTACGAATATTTCAGTTTTGGGGTTTCGAAAGTATTTTAATAAAACACAGGTACTACAGAAAAATCCTTAAGTCGCTCTAAGAGCGGTACCTGTGCGAAAGTGGCGATTCACATTGTATTTGGAGATTGACTCCATTTGAAAAAATGTTCGCTGGACGTTTATTCCACATAAACCTAGTTCCCAAAGAAAGAGTTCTTAAACAGTGAAGTTTGAAGTGTACTGAGTTGAACCTCAAAACGATGAGCAGCCACAGTCCGTCGCGTATTTCTGATACGTACCGCTTTTGTTGAAATCAAATATGCCAAGTCACTTGGCACATTTGATTTCAGCACAGATTCCCAACCTTTCTTCGATATTCCAGACTATCAAGGTTGAAAGTGATGTTCGCGTTCGAGCGGATGGCTCTTTTCTGGATGGAATCCAGCTGCTTCAGGATATGCTTAGGGGCGGAGCTCCATACATGAGAAGAATACTCCATAAAGCATTATAAACTTCATAAAGCATTAAAAACTGCTGAGTTGTTTACAATATTCTGATTCGGAACAGTGTTCCAATCTTTTGAGAAGCAGCATTCGCAATTGAAGCATGATTGTGCTGAGACATATTGGTGTCCAATTCAACCCCCAACAGACTTACCGAACCAGAAATTGAAATTGTATGACCTGACATTATTAAATCCGGTTCGGAGACATTTATCTTTTTGGAGAAAACCGATGTCAGAGTTTTTGTGACATTGAATTGAATCTGATTTGTTTCACCCCAATAAAAAATCATTTCTAGATCCTCATCAAGATATGCAACCTCCTTCTTCCGGTGAAGATGTGCATCCGCAGCTGATGTCTTGGAATCCATATGGAATGACGAGATAAGTGCGCTGTCGTCAGAAAAGCAATATATTGGACACAATAACAAGAAGGTTGGAGACAGTATGAATCCCTGGGAAACACCAGCATTCATGGTAAAAGTATTCGAGAGATGTCCGTCGACGGCCACTTACAGGAAACGTCCTTTCAGGAAGCTGATAAGCCATACACAAAAATGATCCGACAAGCCATAGCATCGAAGTTTGGTCAGGAAACCCTCATGCCTCCAACGATCAAGGGCCTCAGAAATATCAACCGCAACAGCTCTTGGCTCTCCGTGTTTCAGGATACCTAAAATTCACAATTTCATCATTCAGAGTGTATTCTCTTCTATTAGCTAGAGAATTTTATTTTTTTGCCAAAACCCTTTGTCAAACGAAAAAATAATCAAGTGACCATATCCGCTCATAAAGGACGAGTTCAATCAAATACTACAACGACATGTTTCCAAATAGAAAATCCTTATGATGCATTGAAAAACCCCCGCAACCATCAGTAATCGTAATAGAACGAGAGCAGTCAGTGGTCTATTCAGGTTTTACCGCAGAAGACGCACGCAGCACTGATATAGGTAATGAGATTCCATCAACTTGGTTTTACTTTTGTCGATTATTCAAAATGAATATAATTATGTTTCAGAATAGATCGTGATGTATGAGGAGTCGATAATAATTTTTGTACCTTTTTCTAACTCGAACTTTTTTATACTACATGACCACCATCTCTAATGCAATGCTTGTGTATTTGCTGTTTTATTTCATCACCAAAGAACTCTCATACAATTGAACGGCTTTAAAACAGAAACTATTTTTGATAAGTTTTTCCATTTATTTATCAGTTAGTTGCTTCAATTTACTAATCCTGTGAAAACAATCATGATTATGACATAAATCTTGTATAATATTCTAATCACAAATATTTTTCGGTGATCTAGAAACTTCATCAGGTGTCTGTTAAAAATACTGGTGTTCAACTGCCACAAATACCTTATGTTTGTGGGCCTATTGTTTTGTTTCTCTTGAATATTACATATGCACATTCCAGTTGTTGGAAAAAAAGTAAATAAAGTCATATCCTTCAGAAAAAAATGAAATACCTCCTCTTCTGTAACTGATTCTCCACCTGNAAGATAACAGATTTGTGGAAGTTGACTTTTTTGGCACAAAGCCGTGCTGTTCTTCATTTATTAAATTCTTTACTTTGTGCCACACTTTAGCTTGTATTTATTGTGAAACTCATTTCAGACAGAAAGTCAAATCTGCACAGACTTCGTTTTCCACATGGAAAAGTTGGAATTTTCATGGTGATTGAGTGGTTGCAAATGGTATGTGAGTAATGTTTCTGAGATGATTGGATCCTTTTTCATGAAGCTTTCTTTTTCTATACACCTTGCTTAGATGTTTCAAGTAAGCTGAAGGTGCCGAGATATATACAGTGTATCTATCCCAACTGTATTTTCTGAAGTTTCATGTGGTTTTCTAACATAAACATCATTTGAACAAGCCTGAGTAATCTGAGAAATGAGTTTTAGGTACTTGCTTACTTTCACCTCTCGCCTATTGCTAGAATTCTTTCAAAGTTTTTCTCTTATACGGAATTTGCTTCAGAACAAGCACATTTTCTAAGTACCAGAAATGCAATACCCTTTTTACGCGTATTTTATCAACCAAGTTGGAGTCTTCTTCATCTCCTGAAGACGCCAACCCTGGATGATCTCAGATCTGTTAGCATCGATTAAATATAGGGACAACCTGAAAAAAAAAATGAATGAGTGATATAACAAAGAACTACATCTATAATATAAAAATTGTAGAAACTGGCTCAACAATTCGATAAAAACTCATACAAAAAATCACTATATGAATAAGATTCACGACGCCCAACAGAATTATCGAAAGGTACGAAACAAAAAGATAAGTATAACATTACATATAAAAATGGTCGAAAAATTTTTAATCATAGGAAAAAATCAAACCACCTCAATACTTTCTTTGCAGATATAGGACAACAGATGACAAATAAAATCGATAAAAATGACATCATACCAAAAATTGAATCCAATATGGAGTCAAAAATTAAGTCATCAAGATAATATCTACATTGAAAAACGGTCCAGTCTCTGAAGAGACATAATTTATTTNGTCTTCGCAAACCAAAAACTGTATACGTAAACGAATAATAATATGAAATGCAATAAATAATCATATTTCCTCTTCCTCAACGAATTTCACTTTGTTTTTATCCTTCTTTCTACTCACCACTCATTATGCAAATAATCAATGCAATCCAAGTTGATGACTACAACACAAACATTTCTTAGGTAGCTAAGCCTGGACTCACAATTTCTAGTTTCAGTTAGTTCTTTTCTTTTTTTCTAGTTTGTCAAGTTATCTAGTTTTAATTTTGAACTCATATGGTAGATTATGCTAATTACGAGCGTCGATGATAGTATTGCATTTCTGGTGATCACAAAAAGTGCATTTTTGTATTCATTTCACGCCAGAGGTCCCAGTTTTTGCCTTTTATTGTGGAATATTTTGTTATGGTGAATATGTGCATTGATAGATAACGGGGTATGTAATTGAAATACGAAAGACACATCAGTATGCTGAATGGGCAGAGTGGACTGGTTTTCGAAAAGCTGCAGGTGCACATCGAAAAACGGTGAAGGCTTTGATGACGATGTTCAAGAAACTGTGGAGGAATATATAATTTATTTCTAAAAGACACAAATTAATAACAAATAAATAACACGAAGCTGATAATTCCAATATCGTGCGAACATTTGAAGCAGCAACAAATAAAAATAATGTACCTACTATTCTTGTGGAATTGGCCGTGGTGGTAGTGCGCCCGACTCACGATCGGAAGGCCGTCGGTTCGATTCCCGCCTCGACTAGATATTTTTCTCGAGAGAATGTATCTGGTTGAAGCTGGGATGATTCTGCAACCGTCTTAGGAATCACACGTTAGAAGGTAAGACCTCGTTAGTCCTTTGCTCGCATAAGTTTCTCAACTTCTGAGAGTTGTCGTTTGTATAGGGGCGACAGCTGATTAACGGAAAAAGGGGTTTTAAACAGATTATTTTGAACAGATTATTTTTCAACTCATTGATAAAGTTTATTGAATAATTTTCACTATGAAGGGTTTTACAAAAACCGCGACAATAGCTTCTCACAAAACTGTTATATAGCAAAACACGTGTCGCGGTTTTTGTAAAACCCTTCATCGCGAAAATCCTACAATGAACTGTAATAATGAGTTTCAATGTGAATTTTCATCAAATATCAGCTAATTTTATTCAGTTATGATTTTCTAGTTTCCAGTAAAGTATTTATTGTTATCTCAAAATTAGGCATTCATTACAATTTTTTGTTTTGAATAATTTATCACTGTATGCCTATTAGAAATGAACTATTGAAAGTTATTAGATAAAGCCGTCAAATAACCCATTGGTAACTTCTGATAAGAATAAAAAAATTGAATCTCATATACCTACACGAATTGAGTTCGAAAGCTGAAAATTGAACCTGTTGAAGAATAGACAATTTGCTGTGTCAAAATATATTTCATTCTATTATCAGCTCGGTAAAGGTCGATTTAGGTTCGGATCTTCTACTAAATGGAGAAATTGAAAACTAAAAACTTCTCGTCAATAACCAGAGTATCCTAAAATATATGATGATTTCAATTTATACTAATTTTCCAATGAGTATTTGGTTATATATAAATATCTTGACACATTGAAAGTATGAAGGCATTGTAAGGACTCTTTCACAAATTTCCATGGCTGATATACGAGTAAATTTACAATGTTCTCATAGATAGTCTTGCCTTCAGTTTGAAATTAGAAATTTTCACAATCATTACGGTAGAAATTACTTTTTCAGTTTTGCTTCTGTTTATATCATGAATACATATATCGCTGTACCATGTACATGGTAACATAATCCAAAAACCAGGCTGAATCATTTTATTCACCATTATGTGAAACGATATCACTTCTGATACATTATAACACAAAAATGAATCTGAACAGACGAATAAATGAACGATCAAGCACCTCAACAGATAAGGTATTACATTTACATACATTAATTGATTTGATTGATATTGACTAAATCGTTGAATACATTTTTTTAATTATTCATTTATTTACAATCGCATCGACCTCTAGGGGTCATTAGCGATGTAGATAGAATATATGTTTATGAAAAAAAAAAACATAGAGAGTATGTAACAATTTTGGTATTTCTGAGGAAAGCTAATAGATTATTAATATCACATTCATCTCCAAATATTTATTGATGGTGGGAAGCCATAATTTTGCCTTTCGTTGTGATGTAGCACACACTTGGTGAGAATATCATTCACATTTTGAAGACTATCACATAATTTACATACTAATAGTAGATGTCCATGGGTGATACGAGTGTCGCCTAGATAAAGACGAGATAACATGACCTGGACTTTTTTTTTATTGGGGTGTTTTTCCAAGGAGATACTGACTGTTTCATCTCATGAAGTTTTGCTGACGAACTATTTCATTGGGATTGCCAAGTGTTGATGATCGTTTGCTTATATAGAGCAGTATATAGCAGTCCATATTCGATATTGGCCCTGGGATTATCCAGGTGTGAGTATTGGGTGTATGGGGAATTGATCAAGTACTTGGATGGAGACTCGCAAGATATTAGTTATATCTTTGGTGAAAAGGAGGGTCTGCTCTATTTTTTTTTTTGCAAAAATTATTTTGAAACGCTGTGCTATTACATTGTGGTGTACCGGATTTTCTGGATTGGATATGATGGATGCTGCGTAGGTGAGGGTAATAAACTTCCTTCTATTAGCTAATGATGGTTCACCTGCTTCACAGTATAAGCTTTTCGTTGGACTTGTGCAAAAAGCTCCGAGGATAGTTCTGACGGCGTTGTTGTGGATGGTATCCAGTTGTTTTGATATGAATTTTTTGACCAGAGTTGTATACTATTGCCCCATAGTCCAATTTAGATCTGAGCAGTAATATATAGATTAACATCAACATCGATGAGTCCCAACCCCAGGTTCGAGAGGCAACTGTTTCCAAGAGGTTGTGTCCGTTCTGACAAGCCATTTCTAAGTATCGGACTTGGAGTTTCCATTTCAACTTTTGATCAAATATCAGTCCTAAATTTTTGACGTACTCAACGTATTCAATATTCTGTTCATAGATCTGTAGTTTGGGAGGGGTTCTTTGGCTCTTTTAGAGAAATCAATACATATGGTCATTTTTTAGATATTTTCAATCCTGTTGAAGA
The DNA here is from genome assembly GCF_000500325.1 of Leptinotarsa decemlineata. NCBI lineage: Eukaryota > Metazoa > Arthropoda > Insecta > Coleoptera > Chrysomelidae > Leptinotarsa > Leptinotarsa decemlineata. The sequence goes on from NW_019291679.1 coordinate 47,598, forward strand.
AGACCATTTCTGTAAATTGTTGAGGAATTTCTGTGAGTGGTTCTGAATGGTGACGACATTCTTTCCCCTAGCAAAAACTACAAAATCGTCAGCATACTATCTTGCTTTGAGAGGAGCCTTGCTCTTGGATCGTGTTGAGAGATATACAGCTGTTTGTGCGAACTCGGAAATTGCGATATTTCAAAAAGATAGCGATGAAATGCAAGGAATTTCTTTCAAGTAACCATTTTTGTAGTGTGCTAATGATTACAGGCCTCCATATAGTGTCACATGCTCTTGAAATATTGATAAGTATTGTAATGCAGTCTTGGTTATTCGCAAAAGATTCGTGCACTTCTGATGTGAGATCTACTAGATTATCAAGTGTAGATCGTCTTTTCCAGAATCCTCTCTGATGTGGTATGAGTAGTTTTCTGTTTCCTAGAGTCCACATTAATCTCCTATTTATGATTTTATCCATAACTTCACACATGGCACACGAAAGTGAGGTTGGTGTGTAAAACTCGGAATATAATTTAGGTCTGTCTGTTTTGTGAATAAGAATAATGATTGTATCAGACCTTATACGCGGAAAGACATGTTGACTCAAAATGACGTTATACATTCGAATAAGCAGTTCTTCAGCATTTTTAGGCAACATTTTGAGGAATGTTATTGGAATATCGTCTGGTCCAGAAGATGAGTCTTTTATGTTCTGAAGGTAATCATCAAATCCGTCTTGTGAAATGAGACAGTTGAATGGATCATTTGGGTTTTTTGCATTCTTGTCTACTGAAAGTAGTGGCATCTCTTTTCCTGATTTTTATTTCAAGAACTCAACTCCATAATTGTTATTACTGGAATAGTGATGGAAAGTTGATGCAAAAACTTCAACTATTTCTTGTGGCGAAGTGAGGATTTTTCCGTCTTGTTTTGAATAACTTACAGATTTGTCGTTTGAAGTCTTTGATATTTTTCTTATCGTTTTCCATACTCTGCCAATAGGTATGGAACTGTTGATTTCGGAAACATACTTCTTTCAACATTCACGTCTGCTTGTTTTCAAGATGTACCTAGCTTTAGCTCTCAATTGTTTGAAATCTATTTAATTTTCTATGGTTTTGAAAGCATTTTTGACAGCTTTATGGCTGTTTGACATTCATTGTTCCACCATGGGAGTGAATGGTGTTTATTAGGGGAGCTAGTTTTCTCAACAGCTTGAATTATTATTTGGGAAAATTTTGAGATCATGGCGTCTATATTTAGGTGCAACGTTGCATTCGTGTCAATTTCTGCAGTTTCATTTCCAATAAGTGACGTAAAGCAGGTCCAGTCCGCTTTTTTGAGAGATCATTTTGGGGGGTGGTGTCAGAGAGTTTACATTTTTGGTTAGTGATAATAATTTGTTGGTGATCACTACCGTATAACTCTGGAATTACATCCCATTCCAGTGACGTAGATAAATATGGTTGGCAAGTAGAGAGATCGATTGCTAACGATTCGCCGTTTGTAACGTTGAAACGGGTATTTCTTCCATCATTAAGGAGATGAAGATTGAAATTATTCATGATGGATTCTATTTTGTGACCCTGTATATTTGTGTTTTCGGAACCTCAAATCTGATTTTGTGAATTGAAATCACCAATTATTAAACGCGGTGGTGGTATTTGGTTGACTAGGTTGTTGAGTTCGTCTATTGGTGGATCTTGATTAGGAGGAATATAAAGATTGCAGATAGTTACTGCAACTGCTTCCAAATTGGTAATTAGTGGAATGTTTTGTGCTTCTAAGCAGTTTTTTACATATATGGCAACTCCTCCACTAGCATGAAGTTGGTTGTCTCTGCATTTATGAAAACATGTGTAATTTGAAAGATTATGGACGGTTTGGTTTCTAAAATGGGTTTCTTGGAGACACAAAATAGATGACGAGTATTCTGAATGGAGCAACTTTAACATCTCTAATTTGGTATAATACTCATTGAGGTTCCATTGAAGAATTGAATTGAATTTTACTCGGAAGAGGATGAAGTTGAAAAATGCTAAAAAGTTTCCTGGGATATGACGCTGCCCTTTATTTTACTGGCTAATTCCAAATCTAATTGTCTCCTTATTTTGAATTTTGGTACATCTGGTTTTTATCTTTCTTTCCGTCAGAAGGGGGTATATTCTATGTAATAGTTCAAGTAGTCCCTTGATGTTTGATATATAAGTTTTTGCCACGCTGAGCGGGTCGAACAATCCATAAACATTTCCAAAAATGTCTTTTGTTTCATCATATGACAAGACTGATTTTTCTTATTCGTTTTGAAATATGGGTTTGGCTGGTCGTAACAATTCTTCTAAAGGTTGTCCACTAGTGAGAGTTTTAACTTTTCCACTTCGTTTCTTTGGCATGGGTTTGACGAATTCCTTTTCTTGTCCGGAAGAATCAGGTGGAGTTGTCGTAATTTCCGAAATACTCCGTTTCGCTGAGGAGCTAGAATTTGGGTTTGAAAAAGTTGGTAATAGTAATGAGTTTTCTTTCGTTGTTTCTAATGTTCTTTCGAAAATTGGATCTGCTTGTTCAGTAGTGTTTTCAATGAAGGGCTTCATTGTTGATGTTCGTGCTGGGGACGGATTCATCATTGTTCATATTTGGAAAATTGACAGCTAAATATCAGCTTTCCTTGCATTCGAAACATAGGTGATTATCTAAGGTGAGGCATATATAAAAAACTAATCAATACAGTTCATTGTATGATTTTCACTATAAGGGTTTTACAAAAACCGCGACACGTGTTTCGCTATACAATAGCTCCTTCAAGCATAACTCTCAAGCTTAACTCTGAAGCATATATGGTATGGAGTTTGGTCAAAGGATATAACGCTAGATTGAGGTAATTTGAAGTGATCTAATGGAGGAAGATTCACTTGCCTTCGGAAACTTAGGACATGTTTAAAGTTTGGGTTTGATAGTTCGATTCTCAGGAAGGAAATATGAGTTAGTAAAGTTAGTCCCAGCCCGTGTAGCTCAGCTTCAAGAGGACTATGTGAGATCGATGGACATACGTTAGAGATGGTAAGTTTTTCGCTTGGGGTGATCAGTTTTCTCGGCGTTAACATTTCTCGGTTGATCGCTATTTTTCTTTCGGTGTTGCTGAAGAATTCATTGACTACTTTTTCGCTCAATAGATAAGTACATATTCTATTATTATTAGAAATTTCAGAGGAAAACATAATGTTTCGTGGAGTAAGGTTGCCTAAGGCTACTAAGTAGTCTTCTAATTTGAGGTTTGCTCTTGCATTGAATAGAATAGCTGGTTTTTTGTAGGAAACTTCGTTCCGCTCAGTACAGATGAAAACAGCCTGGGATTGTTTTGGGAACTCCTGTAGTCAAAAGAACCCGGATTAGTTTCGCTATCCATGGCTACAAAAATTTTTCATCACAGCCTTAGCATGGCCCTGTTGATCAATCGTGTGCTCGCTGATAAAAACCAATATAAGGCCTCGAGAATGGTAGAGTTTTGATTTCATAGATGTTCGTAGGAGAAATTATCTAATAAATTGTTAGACTTACTGGTTACAGAAGGGCTACCAAAACTACATAAACTATAAGAGAAAAACAGTTGTTATTTTTTATTTCCACTATCAAATTACAAAAATTTCACCGGTTGCTGATGAATAAGTACATTTACAGGTCATTTTGCTAGGCTCGGACTCCAGTTGAATAAATTTTCATTATCAAATAAAATGTTTCTCTGAGGAAACCCGTTACACTTGACAAAAGATTGCCCATCATGTAGTTGCCTGGTAGTGGCACCTAATAACGTCATTCATTTTTTTCTAAAATGAATAATGTGACTTATTTTTCGTTCATCTCATTCGCGAATTTAAAAATAATGATTTCAAAACCGCTACCCCGTCTGTATATCGCATTCTACTCTTTGCAGATGAGTCTCCAACTCAAACTTTGTTCACCGCATAACCTTCTATGGATGTTTGAAACAATTCATGCTTTTGGAATATTTCTATTGGAAAAGCGAAAATTGGTTATCACATGTTCGTCCGGCTCCTAGTGAATTACCATGAGTAAATCTTATAAAAATGATACATATCGGCAAATTAAAAATTCTTAATATTGTTAACTCTGAAGACGTAAATTTATACAGCCTTTGTTTTCGAAAGTCAAGACCTTCAGGATACAATCCATATGGTCTCAGAAATGATGTTTATATTATATTTGCATTGTTGTGGAACACGGAAAAAATATTTCATCACGCTATATAACTCCTTAAATCGTTCCACAATAATCTGTGATATTTTGGGATATTCTGGAACATTTCAAAAATGTTTTTTCATATTATAGATTGCTCTTGAATACTGTCGATTGTTCTGAACTGTGCTAGAATTTACGAAAAGCACGCCTTCCAGGTGAAAACATCATCACTAAGGGCAAGCGCACAGTACAGACTTTTTATCAGTCGATGGTTCAGTTGGATGCTTATTAGTATAGAATCGTAATGTGAGTCCGCACATCTAAGCGATTCCAGTCGGTCGACCAATTCTGATGCAATTACAAAGTTGGACAACTATAGGCCAAGTTCTAATCAGACTGTGTGTTTATGAGAGTGCGCAGACTCAGCAACTCAACAGTCGGTGCCTGCAGACTCCCCACTCTACATTCCATTGTTGATATCTGATATCAAATATTATCTAGTACCTACTTCATCTTTGAATATATTTGCGTTTTCATTACATTTTTTCATAATTATGTCGAACATTGCCGAATGTTCAGTAGAAAATTTAATTGCCGAAGTTGTGCGCACAGGTATTGTGCGTCATAAATTTGTATCATGCTTCATAATTAATGGTCCGACTACTCTAACAAATTCATTGAAGCTGGTTATGCTCATTCTATAGTAAACGAAGAACATTTTTGGATATTCCAGCGGCTTAGGATGTAGCATGTAGAACTTTTTTTGAACTAACCTATCACTGAAAATATGGTGCACCCACCATTCACGGTTTCTTTTGCTTGTTTTTTTTATATTTCTTCTTCGTGCAATGATAATGGCAATTATAGCTTTCGTCGATAAAATTCTTCAATACTTATACTTATTTATACTATTATACAGGGTGTCCCTGGACTTCCTCTTTTCCTCTCGGAAATGTATAGATGGGGTCAAAATATCATCAGTACTTCATATAACTTTTTTTCCTAAAAGTCTTCGTAACCAAGTTACGGGCCCTCGAAGTTACAAAATGAAAAATGTTTTTCTTTGATAACTTTTCAAGTGAATATTCAAAATCATCCAAATTTTGGTAATTGACTA
>NW_019291679.1:57865-73918 GCF_000500325.1 Leptinotarsa decemlineata
TGGAAGTCTACAAATATCGCTGAAGGATATGTGCAGCAATCTCTTGCAAAAAAGCAAAAAATTTAAAACCTAATTATGGGAGTCACTAAAGTTAATGAAACTGATTGTAATCAGCCAAGTACGAGTATTTCCGAGGGATACCAGCTGTATAATAATATAGTTAGTGAAAATATCACGAAAACTGCGTTGGATCCAGCTCTCAGTTCTAGTGGTATTCAAATAACCACTGCTCAAAACTGCACGTTTAACATCACTATAAATAATTACTCTAGCAGAAATTAAAAATATGTAGGATGCAAGTATGAAAATACCGTCCCTATGAGTTATACTGTACCTACTTCTCAGTTTTAGTTCTTTAATAAATTTTGTTTGTGAGTTTCATAAATAAATTATTCTTTAGTCGTTTCATAAATAAATTATTTAAAAATTTGAGGAAGGCGGAAAAATCATATGTATAACATGGGGGTAAAGTGAATTTTCCTCCCTTGAATGATTACTTCATTCTCGGGAGGAAAAGTAACACTTTCCTCCCTTGTTATAGAAACAGCTATTGAAAAGCAATCCAACTTTCAAAATCAGAACATAATTTTATCTACTTGAGTGAGCGAAATTCTTAATAGTCATGTCAATAGCTAAGTTATTTGGATCAATATAGAAAGTGTTCCAAAATATTCAGTTGAGATAGTTATAGTGAAATACTTATCAAAAATCGGAAGAGAAATGAAATTGAATGAACAATTAGATGGAAATTGAAAAAATATTAGAACAGTTAAATATGTATGTTTAAAATATGTTTTTCCGTTGACCAGCTGTCGCTCACCTACGAACGACAACCGTCAGGAGTCTAAACTTTTGTGAGCTAAGAACTAACGAGGTCTTACCTTTTTACGTGTGATTCCTAACACGAGCTGGACGATAGCGAGTGAAAATCGATCGTTCAGTCTGTGGCTTGAACCATCGACTCACACATCGGTCGATTGAGAGAGTGAACAAAGCACCCACGTCGAACCGCCCGGCTATTCCTGAATAAAACAAACTATTGTGGTCTGAAATGAAATTTAATCGTTCAAACAATAAATGAAGAAGTAATATGAAAAATGAAAATGAAATTGTCATCAGTTTTCATTTGACGACGATTGTGGATACTAATAATCGAAACGTGTCGTGAAGTAGCTTGGTATGGAATCTCTGCTTCCATTTTTCTCATTTTTATTTCTTCATCTGACATGTAATTAAACGTAAGGAAGGAATAACAATAAAAATTGAAGTAATTATAGGTAAAATAATTTCAGTAGTTTGACTTTCTAATAAGTAATTTATTTAAAAATAATCCTTATATTGATTGGGCTATTATTGCAGTACTAATAATTAAAATTATTATTGCATGATAATGGAAATAAGTTAATTGTTCTATAGAACTCTATCTTGTAGTATTAGTTTTTTAAGTCACCATTTCTAAAAAAAGTTCAAACTTCATAAACGGGGTTTGAATCCAGTGCACTAATCTGCTATATTATAATTTAGAGGTTAGATAAGATAGTACTGAATAAACACGTTCGGCAGGGGGAAAATTTTGCAATCATTCAATAGATGATCTTAAATCATAAGTCCACAAATTTTTTCGTTAAAGGGTAAATGATTCTCATTAACTCCTGCACCTTGATCTGATTTGCTCTCTAATTGGAGATTTTGAATATTATTTTTCATTTACAATATTCAAACAAGGACGATATTCAAACTGAGAAAAAACGTAATTTAAATCGTGGATTATTTATTACAGAACAGGTCCCTGTGAATAGACTGGAATAACTTCAAAATTTTAAATTTTTAAGATTATTCTCATGGCTATATCTGTTGATATAGTGTGTTTTTGAGTCGTCATAACTTTGTTTATAATGAATATTTTTTCATGAAATTTTGGTCACTCCCGTTTAGAGGCACTCTGAATAATATATATGGGAGAGAAAAGTTTTGGCTTCCCATTGCTCCACTTTAAAACGAAAAAAAAATATTCACGTTTTATAACGCCAATCCGGCTTACTAAATGTTTAGCATTAACAAACAGATTTCATAATGTTTATCATAGATTACTGTGGTCATAGATGATTTTTCAATTATTTCACACTTTTGGATGGCTAGCGAGCACAAAGTTTTGAACTTGATGCTTGTTATTGAGAGAGAACAGACTCTTGGCAAATGCATGTAGGTACCTCAAATTTTAGAAAACTGATATCTAGTAAACTGAGCAGCTGAATCCAAGTCTGAAAATAATAAAGCATGAAGATTTGTTATTCATATCAGAATGAAACTGCCTAATGTGTTAAAAAATCGAAATTCGAATAATTTTTCAATGAAGAGTCAAGAGCACCAATTACAGTTTTAACTTTTTTATTTTCAATAAAACTAATTAGTAAGTGAAATTAACCTGTCTACAATGTATTTCAGGATAGCTTACAAAATTTTAACCTTGAAATTACATCTGCAGGCAAATTAAGTGGATGAACCCGGATGAATATTAGAATCACCCACATTGGGCATTTGAGCACCTCCTGGCTGTATCTGTAAATTTCTCCCTTGGAGATGTTTGATTTTGTACCTTTCTAACTCATTCACCATAGATCTTGCATGGTCTAGTCTATGCTTGGCCATTTGAAACACCTTCTGAGATGCATAGCCTGACCCCTCATGTGGTTGTCCAGTAGATACTTGTGTAAGATAATTTATTTGATCTGTGAGTTCATTTTCCACTGTACTAAGTGTTTTCAAAAACCTTTGAGTATGGTTTTCAGCTTGTTTGAGGCTTGATTTCTCTTTACTCAGCTCTACAAAGACTTTACCTGTAACAAAAGTTAAGTTATGAACAATTTTTATTTCTTTATTGTAAAACTTACCAGCACTATGTAAGCAAGTTACTATATCTTTTTCTATAGAATCAAGAACTTGAATGCGTTCCATTGTAGCGGCCATCTTATTTTGATTATCACTTGAACTAATTGGGAAAATAATATCTGAAAACAGAACAAATACAAGAATTACCAAAAACAATAACAACTGTGACTGACTATATGTTTCTAATTTCTATGGCCTTGCCATTCGATCGCATTCGGCCAAGTTCCTGCTTCTTCTCAAGAGGCCTTTGGATGAAAAAAATGTTAGTGTGACGAAGCTTCTGTTCACTATGGACAGGAGGAATTTGGCCGAATGCTTAGATATGTACTTACATGAGTAGAGGATGAGCTCGTAATCTCCCTTGTCTCCAAGTCTCGTTACTAGCTCTATTTGCTGTGTTCCACTCTAGCTTCGCACTGGTCACTCTGTTGTTCGAGGCCCATATTTATATTGTTGTAGCAGGTATCCAGCCTACCTGACCGGGTACCTGAGTTATTTCCAGGTATCTTGCACAACAATGACCTCCATGTTTGTGGTAGTCTCTGCGAATCATCTCGCTTGTTAAGGCAGTTAGATACCTAAATTCAACTCAGGTACCCGGTTAGACAACAAAGAGCTAGTAACGAGACTTGGAGACAAGGGAGATCACGACCTCGTCCTCGAGACATGTAAGTACAAATCTAAGTGATTCTTGAAATTGGCTCTATGTCATGAATGTTGAACGTTTGATGACATTAAGTGTCAAAGACGATAGCTATCCATAGACTGATCACGGTGTGGAAACTTGTGTCTTAGGGGATACTGAATACAGTGAAAATCAGCTTTGTATACAAATTTCAAATACGAATGGAAAATTATCCAAATTACAATAGATCTGGCTGCAGATGTAGATAAATGAACATCTAACATGTTCTGGGATCATATCTCAATACGTGTTCGATACATATTTATTAGTCGAAGCGTAGAGTGAAGAATATATCTTTCCGAAAACATGCACAGCAGAATGTCTCAAGTTATCTGATAGGTGAAAGTCGACCTCCCACCGGCTCTTAGACTGATATAATCCCTCAGATGCATCCCTCAGATGGAAAAGTGTGAATGTTATTTGTTTTTATTTGTATGTGATGGATTTCTCCAAAAAAACAATTCGTTCAGGCCAGTCTCAACTCACCTACACTCTAGATTAATGGACTGGTACCTATCAGAAAACAACTACTCCCCTGGATAAAACCACAAAGGGCGCTGGAGTATAACCGACAGGTCTCAGTGCTTGAACGAATTGTTCTTTCAGATAATTTGAGAGTTACAGCCAGTTTTCAAGTATCTTCCCTTACTATATGTGAAGATGAATCAGGAAACGCAATGAGCACATGCTATTCATTTATGCAAAATCATGAACCGACCCGTTCCTTGATGAAAATTATCATGGATAGAGTCGTGCAAGATCGAATAGAAATTCTTATTTGGCAAGAAATATATATGTTACTCGTGATATTCCGAACATTCAAATGTTTGTGTTTCAGAATTGGTCGGTAGAGAATAGAAAATAGAGGTTTCTGTAAAATCAACCAGAAATATCAATGGGAACAAATACAAAAGCTAGAGAATAAGCAAAGTTCTTCAATCTCAATGGAGTAGATTGCAGACGTAGAGTTAGATTTGCGAATTGGTTGAAAGGTAGAAATAGGGAAGTTGGAAATATTTGTGGAAAAATAATATAGATGGACGAATCAAAATCAACAGCAATGGTTGTTTCAACAGAAATACCCATTGGAGGTGAAATACTACAAATGAACATTTACATTGAGAAACCATTTTCCAGGACAAGTTCGGAATAAATGTTTGGTTGGATAATTTGAGTTCGAACATACTAGGTCCTTTCTTCTACGATGAACATTTGAATCGTGAAATATATCTACGTTTTATCTGATGATTTTCATGGCTCCTTAGATGGATTGTTACTGAATGTCCGCCGAAAAATATAATATTTTCAACAAGATGATAAGAATGCAACATTCCCGACGAAATCGATTAAGGACCAATTGCCTGGCCAGCTCGATGCCGGAACCTCAGTCCTTTACAATTTTTTCGACTGAGTATTTATTAGGAATGAACTGACCAGTAACTTGATGAAAATCTAATAATTTTCACAAACATTTTTCATTCATAAACGCGTTTTGATTTTACCGAGGAAGCTACGGTGTTAGCAAAACGCATCTACGAGTGGAACATGTTTGTGAAAATCGTAAAATTATTATCATCGACACTGAGTTTGTATGAAGGATGAAGTTTTTTCGTCACCTAATACAGATATGGATCATCTCAATTAAAAACTAAGAAGTGCATGTGATAACATTATACCCGTCGTGCTAGAAAATTGGCACATAATTCTATAGACAGGTGAATTTTATTCAACAAAGAGGTCATCAATTCGAGCATTTATTGTAGTTTGTCATGTAAAATTCATTTCTGTTTTGGTTTTATTTCCCCCATTTACTAATGAAATCATTTGTTTTCCTGTTTGATTGTTATCACAAATGATGCTAGTTATTTTCAATGGAAAGCTTTGAAATCTAGTGTGATATACCACCGAATTGTGATTTTGTCACTCCATCAATATTTGTAATAGAAGAGAAAGGTACGTATTTAAAAAAAAGTTGTTGGTGTCCGTGTTGATACAAAAAGTTTATTGTAACATCGTTGTTGTACATTTCGAGTACAATAAAACTTTTTTTGTATTTCCTGAAATAACAATTCTCATGGTCAGAAACCAAAAACAGCATTTTTGTTTTTCGTGTTTAATTCGAGAAGGGCGACAGTCCTTGTAGATTTTTTCGACAATTGTACCGTTCTTCATGATGCTTAGTTCCTTTTTTTTGGATCCCATGGTATTTATATCTATTACGATTTAGAATATAGAAATGTTGCCACATGATAAAAAAATGGCCTGTACTTTTATATACTTAGCTGTTATAAGGCGATGCAAATCTTTATAGTAGGTATTAATGGATTTGACAAAATATACAATGAGGGACTGTTCAACCAAAACGATGGAACAATCATGTTCATCAAAACTGAACTGGATTATAACTACGAAATAGTTGTTTTTGACCAAAAATAACTAATTTTCAACAAAATCAGTTTCCATGATAAAAAAATATATATGCTTGCTATGTATAAAAATCCACCTTACTGCACTTCAGAATTCACAAACTCGCTGAAAAACTTTCTCCAGATCTGTTAAACTGCTGATTATTCAGTTTTTCTAGGCGATATCGACATACATATCTTGGATGAAAACTTTGACTTTCCTACTATTGATTATTCAAATGCTATGAGTGAATCAAAATTCATCTCGCTAATAAATGATCACACAATATCAGAACCAAAGCAAATCTTGAACTACTACTACCAATTATAATAGAAACTAATCTCACTGACCATTATATTACTTTTCTACGAATAAAGATCGAAAAGAATACAATTATTGCCAATGAAAAAAATAAAGTTGAAGAAACTGATAACTACTCCAAATTCAAAACGCAACTTAGTAATGTAGACTGGATAGAATTATATCAAATAACAAACCTAGTAAAGGCAACAAAACAATTCGTAAAAATATTGAATGAAAACATCATTAGCTGTACAAATACCTTAAAAATAAGATATAGAAAAAGAGAAAGCTGGATCACTAACGGAATAATCAAATCTATCAACACTAGAGAAAAAATGTACCAAAAAACTATTCAAAACCCTTATATACTGAGAGATAACTATAAAGGCTATAGGAACACACTGAATGATCTCCTGAGAAAAACAAAAGAAAATTATTACAATGACAAAATTGAGAAAAATCAAATGAGTAACACTAAATTATGGGAAACAGTAGGGGACAAAAGCGTAACACGACTGAAATAAAGCATATAAATGTTGCTGGGCAAAAAACGAATGATATGCATAAAATTGGTGAAGCCTTCAATGAACATTACATAAATATTGGGAAAAAATTGTCAGAAATCCTCATTACAATAGCCCGAAACGAAACAAAAATTATCCAGAGTTCATGTTTCTATTTCCTACAAATCCATCAGAACTACCGATGCTCATACAATCTCTTAAAAACAAAAAAGCTGTGGGAATAGACGGAGTCAATGCTGAACTCGTGAAACATGTCTCACCAAATATTCAAAAATGGAGATAGAGACAAAATAGTCAATTACAGACCTATATCATTAACAACCTTATCAAAGCTCGTTGAAAAGGTTATAAAATCACTATCTTCCTATATGAAAAAATTTAACATCTTTTCAGATAGACAATATGGATTCCGAGACGGAATCTCAACCCAAGATGCAATTCTTGACTCGACATTGGGAATGTATAATGCACTGGATAACAATAAAGTTGCTCTTTGTGTCTTCATAGATCTCTCTAAGGCTCTTGACAGCGTTAGCCATCCACTTCTACTAAAATCACTCGAAAATATCGGCATCAGGGGAACCGCATTGAAAATGTTTAGTAGCTATTTGGAAGATAGACAACAGTGCGTTAAAATCGGTGATTTCAGAAGTGACTTAAAAAAAATAGAATACGGTGTACCGCGAGGCACTATTTTAGGGCTAATATTATTCAATATATATCTAAATGCTTTGTTCCTAATGCCAACTACAGGAAAATCTTTACGTACTTCGATGACCCTGCCATATTCTATGAAGAATGCTTCGCACATAAACTTCTAACCATCGATTTAAAAAAAAACTCGTTACTTACCAATATATACTAATAACAGAAACTCGCCCTCATCGGAAAATTTGAAGATTGCAAATATTTTTGAAATGAAACCGGTCCCTGAAAATATTCATAGACTCCAATTTAAAGTGGACTATACATATCAACCACGTAGTTAAAAAATTCCAATACTTGATTTATAACACTACTTGACGAAAAAACTTTGAGAATACTATACTATATTTTGCTCTTATTCAGTCACATATATCATATGGAATTCTAGCATGGGGATCGACAGATAAAACAATCAGGAACAAACTACTAATAACTCAATAGCGATTTTTAAAAATAATATACAACAAAAAGAAAACCCACCCGTCGGATGATATTTACCAACAAACAGAAATACATATAGACCCAATTCAACTTTTCTTCCAATGTAGCAACATAAGGTTACACAAAAAAGCATATATCACATAACAGAAAGTTAAACCCTCAATTAAACGTGACGTCTTATTACGTTTACTTCTCACTTTTTACATAATTGTATTTATATTTTATCTACACGTTATTAAAATAAACGTTATATTATTATTATAATCACGATGTTTTGACATGATAGGATTTTCCATATTTATGTGATTTGCTTGTTAACTGAATTTGAAGCTGAAGTCATACTTGTCGACTTATGCGTTGCTGTAGCTGTCGGCGGCGTGTATGCCTGAGCGTCACATTAGTCACGAAAAATATATGTGCTAGTCTGATCATGATATTTTTGTTTTATAACATACTAATAAATGAAATTCTAGACAGTCCAGCCCAAATAGTCATGAACGGGGATAAACCAGTTCAAGTTATCGAACTCTGAGACCACTGCAAACTAAACCAAGGCTCTGAACAACGCTCTGATGAACCTAAAATTATAGTCGAGATATGTCAACAAAATTTCCATCATTTGGCCACATGGACGTGACATATCTGAACTCAATATACGAAAAAATCCAGAGATAGAAAGAAAAAACGAGTTATCTTTTCCCGATATACGGGACATCAACACACAGTCTACAGGAAACCAACATATAGTAACAGATACCTGAACGCAGCATCACATCACTTGCCCAAATACAAGCGCATGCCACCAAATCCAGCAGTCGAAGGCACGAGGGAACAACAAATGATAGACGTACAAAAAGCTATACAGCAGAATGGATATAAAAAACATATAATTCGCAAAGCAACAAACCGAAGAAAGAAGAAAAACAATGAAAAAACAATCACAAAAAACTTATTTCATTCTAACCCAGGTCGGAGCATACGGCTACATTTAAAATAAATTGAAATCCTTTGACAATTCCAGTAATGTAGCAATGCATGCAGTTGATGAAATTAGACATATATGTATATTGAATAATAATCACAGTTATTTTGTTTATCCTCATTTACCCTTCATTTTACATTGTGATTGATATACAGTGCATTTCTTTAATGTCCCTCTCCTTTTATTTTTGGAACGGGTCAACTCAAAAAATTGAAATTTGGGATAATGAAATTAATGCATGAATACTTTATTTTGAAATAAAATTGACAGATAAAACTTTCAATATGGCAAATGGACGCCTTCTGGGAAAACAATTGACTGGAAAGGGGAGTTTTGTGAAACATCTCTTTGAAGCTCCAGACAAATGCTCCACTAGTTTATAAGCTCAAGTGTATGAAGTATAATAGTGTTTATGTGGGATAATGTGGCTGAAATTTATCAAAAGTTATTCTGAACATGACAGGCCATTCAGACTAGGTAGAAATGATTGGATGTTTCCAAACCACTCTTTGGAATGCAACCAAAAGTTCCCAAATCTAAACAGTATGCAAATTTTGCTCTATATGGGTAAGGGTTGGAAACTCAATTATATGGGATCCTTGGTTTGAGGAACACTCACTGTCGATCAATCCCAAGAAGACTGAGATAGTCCTTTTCACCAGGAAAAGAAAATTATTCGTTTTAAAACCTTCCGAAATCTTCAGAAGCAAACTAAACTTTTGTGAAGAGGTGAAATACTTTGGTACTATCTTTGACAAGAAGCATGCAATAAACACGCATATATACAGATGGTTCAAAAACCAAAGAAGGCTCAGGATGTGGAGTATTAGGTTGGGTTAGGTCCAAAGTGAGTGGGTCTAGTTGACCCTACACCGCAATCCGCAAGGGTTTATTGTGGCTCACACCTATTCACACTTGGCCAAATCAACCCAGCTCCTTAACGAAGCCGATTAGTTTGTATGGTGAGTGGTCTTTGAGGTCAGATGGTAAGAGTACGGCTTTGCCAGACTCTAAAGTCCTGATTTGGTCCCCAGCGGGGCAGGCACAACGTATATGATCTGCGAATTGCAAGATTCCCATCTTGATACCCATGACAACTTTCCCATATGAGGGTTTTTGCACATATTGCACGTCAGCTACACCTGATGATGCCATAGATTCAGAATTGCAGGGCTTTTTTTGCCACTGGTTTTGGTGAATCATCAATTGAGCGCAAACGTTTGCTAATCTGCTCATGGGGGGTTTGTTCCCCCATCTGAGACAGATTCTGCTTACGTTGCTCAAGAATTTGGTGCAAGGCGCTCTTGAGGAGACGACTCAGTTGTTTCCTCAACATCCATCTCCTCTGTAGACTCGCTCCTCAACTAAATTCACAGGAAGGTCAGTTGGAGTCGTAAAATGAGAACATCCATCTCCTCTGTAGACTCACTCATGAATTAAATGTACAGGGAGGTCAGTTGGAGTCGTTAACTCGACATCCATCTCCTCTGTAGGCTCGCTCCTGATCTGAATTTACAGGGAGGTCAGTTGGAGTCGTACTTATACCTGTTGGAAATGAAGAACTACCTATCTATCTAAAAATACACTTGGTCAGTACATCAATCTATCAGCCTGAAGTATATACCATCTTGCGATGCGCACGAAAAATCAATTGGAGACCCTAACGAAATGAGTGGATCAACATTTTCAAAGATATAGACTACTCTTGGGGCACCGATGCACCCAAAAGTGATATCCTGGATTATATAGGAATAACGCGAGGAACTGAGGAAGAACTGATGAGAGTGCCAGATACGGATCATAAACTCCATATATAGGCCCTAAACCAACTGTGAGGATACCAAAATCTTTGGTATCGAACCAAATTGGAAAACGTATCTATCAGAAATAGAAATAGTACTGGAAAACATATGCGGGGAAACACCTATACAGAAGCCGTCTGAGAAGAGAAAAGAAGAACTGCTTCAAGGGAGCAAAATCAGCTCAGAACACTTACAGGGTCACTGATTGTGCATTGCCCACTAAGAGGAAATATGAACAAATTATGGCCAGTCAACGGAAAACTTTCAACTGCAGGCAATGCAACAAAGAGACAGAGCTCATTGTAATTCATGTATGTGTGAGGAACTAGATCATACAAAGCAAACAATTCATGTACAACACAAATTATTTCCAGAAGAATTTGACATATATCCAGCAAGGGACCTGTATAAAGGCACAACATTTCTGGAATGGTAGTCACTGAAAATATGGTAGAAAAACGCAATAAGCCCATGGTGCAGCATTGTTCTCCTTGACTTGAGGAAATCGGACAAGTCAGGTGGCTTGCAAATAGTAGAAGAAAACTTCTTCAGGTTATGATAACGTTGTTAATATATCAGCCACAGAACTGTATTGGGTACGGTTCTGATCATTCAATTGCACCTGAATAGGCCAACAACAAAGCGGTGGGGATTTGAAACAGATAATGCTGCGTCACAGGCATTTTAAACGCAAACAACAAATCACATTTCAAATGATGAAAAAGAAAATATTTCTTATATTTCGTTATTCATATTCATTATCTTATATACATATGTATAAATTTGACGAAATTACATTCGTTTCTATTCAGATTTCCAACATCACCAACATATTCAGTTTTATTGACAATAGTGTGCTGAAAAATATACAACCCTAATAAAATGAAATGGTTCATGAAAAAAATTGAAGTAGCAAATATTCAACAAAAACGATATCGACTCATGTGAAGAATGTATGTAGAATATTTTTGAAAATCATTACTTCAAATAAACGAATATCATGCCACACAAAATTAATTTTGTTAACGGAAATATATTTTATTGGCAAAGAATACAATGATCACTCACCATAGGGCGCGGATATAGATCTTTGGGATGACAATTCATTAAAACAACGATGAAAATGAAAACAACAATAAAAATTAAATGGCGCTCCGGGGCGACTTTATTGATTCCAGTGGCGCATTTTTTTCAGCTGCAGTAAAACCCGGAAAAACCTGCAACACCACATCATCTGAAGATCTTGATTTAGCAATATCCTTTCTCTTATAAAAAAATGTAGAATGTCTCCAGAGGGTCCAATAGATTCAATACACGACTATCGTCAAACTCAAACCAGACCGTTTCGTCTTTGACCAAGGCGTAATAATGACCAAATTCAACGCCAGCACCACAGTGAACAATGACTGCATGAATATTATAATAGTGGCCTGCTAGATTGAAATGTTCATCTATTTCGAACCTTCCAAAGAGTTTCTTGCTTCCGTCAGAGGTTGAGTCTTGTTTGAAGATCATCAGTGTTATTATTAGATTGACTGGTGCCTCAGCTATACTTGTTTCCTTGTAACAGTCGGTTAGCTTGCCGCATGTTTGGCGATACAGTCAATCATCACCTGTACATAAATTCCATTTTCAGATGATTTAACGATAAGCTCTGTACGGACTGGTTATTAGTCATATTAGGAAAACTAGATGAAGTTCAAGAAATTCACCTAATTTTTTTCTACCTCTTGAACATTTAACAACAAAGTGAACAACAATTTTCCAGCAAAGGATTTACAAACACAAGACGATATTGACTGTACGGAATCATTCAATCCATAGCGGTCGGAAGTATTAATTTTGCTATTGTTTTGCTCACGAAGAGTATTCAACAAGAACCCTAAGAATTCAGAACAATCCTCTTGTCCTAACGAGTATCTAGTGGACTTCAAAGACTCCAGGAAATCGGTTGGAGGGAAAGATGATACATTTTTACGAAACTACAGCTGTATGAACAGGTGTTTGAGTTTGATGAATAAGTAGGAAACATTCTCGTTCTCGTTCGTCATTAAAACCTCGTTCTTGAAATTCTTCGTCATGAACAACACTTGTAAAATGCTATTCATGTAGCGAGTGTTTCCTAAATTATCCAATCCAATTTTCTTCTCTAGATTTTCAGGACAACTCTCTACTAATTCGTAAGGAAGAACATGTTTCACAGAATCTCCATGAGAACCATTTCTCAAGCTGCGATCGATCCTTCCAAGTAAAGAAAAGTTTCGTAGAGGGATCGATTGGGCTCTTGCTTCATGAAGCTCTTCCACTGAAAGGGAACCAGAACTACGACTGCAACTCATATTTGGGTGGCAAAAAAGACCTGTCCACTGACCGCACTGAAAAAGAAGAATGTGGATCAATCACTTGTGAATTAACCTTGATAGGAGACTGATGAATATCCACATATCTCGGCATGTTTCGAAGAGATTTCAGTTCCGTACTGAAGTTAGGGCAATGCATTATCTCATCAAAATTATGTGAAAGAGGAATAGTTCCAAGGAACGAAGCAGCATTGCCACGTTGAATAGCAATACTAATTATTTCTATAAATAAAGAGGTAGAATGGTGATCTTTCGTTGTTTGGCCTATACTCCTTCCGAGTTCATGAACGAATAACAGAGACTCCGGGCCATACACACCAAAAGTTTCAACCGGTACGGATGGAACAGATAGTTGTTACCAAGATTTTGGTATTTTAGTCTTTCCAATTTCTCGCCAGACAATGCTGCAGTTCCAGCAGACTTCAAACTTCTGACTACATGGGAAGCCGCGACCGTATCAACGCAAGTGAAGTTCCATATCACAGGTTTACCATATTTTCATGGTATGAGAGACATACCATCTGGTCGTTTATCATCATTTCGACTGGTACCTAAGGGTTCCAGAATTGCAGGAACATCCATTGACAACATAGCTCGTTTCAATATGTCGTTTACTTGGTGATGTCCAGATGTACGCCCTGCACTTCTCCTGCAACAATACCGAAACGACCACAAATAAGAATTTCGAAGTGATGGGAAAATAGATTGATAGATCTTTTCGATGAAAGTAGGTCTATATATTTCGAATGAATTCGGTCTCTGGATGTGTGATACTTTGAAACTGGTAATATAAGGTATATATATCGTATTCTAAGAATAGGTCAAAAGTTAGTTCAATAAATATGAAAATTATGAATCCGATGCCTCTTATAACCATTTTTGTTTGGTGTAATTGCAATTATGTTGAGTTGATGATAAAAATTATTCTAAGGACAAAATTCAAACACTACAGAAAAATCCTTGAAGCGCGCTAAGTGCGGTATCTGCGAAAGTAGAGATTCACATTGGATTTGTATGGCTGGAGAATTAATCCATATGAAAAAACGTTTCCAGGAAACGCAATTTCCCAAACACCAAGAATGCATTGGAAGGTATTCAAGAAGCCGAAATATGCAAATGTATAAGAAGTTGGGATTCCAGAACCGCAAACTGCATTTTACCAAATGGTGTGCATTTCGAACACTTACTTCATTGATTTTCATTTAGTTTCGAACAATCATTTATTTTTCTTTCAAATAAATGATAGTTTCGTTCAATTAATATGAAATAGATTTTTCTCCTCTTGAAATATATAAAATGATTATGTATTACTTTTTTCGTGCTATGAATCTGATACGTTCCATTCAGTTCAAAATAAGTGTGTTGATTACCTTAACAAAATGTATTGCATGTTGTTAATTCCACCAAAGGTGATGTCAACGTAAAAATGGAAAACATTCTCCTCAAAGAACTTATTGCAGAAGTTAGAAACAATTATTACGTCCTACGAGAAAACAATGGCCTCCTGATGCAAAAAATCCGAGATTTGGAAGGAAAAGTTGCACAAAAAAGTCAACAACAAACCATAAATCAAAACAAAGGTATGACCTTCAGTTCAGCTCTCAATGGAACAACACAAAAAGTAAATAAAAATGATACATCATACAACAGTGTTGCCAACACTAACAGCGAAAAACAACCACAGTCATACAAAACAAGAACAGAGAATATTCTACATGAAAACCCAAAAGAAGAAGATTCTAACCAAAATCGAGAGGGTCAAACTCCAAACATAAACAAAAATATGAAAGATCAGACTTTAGAAAGTGACGAAATAGTTTCACAAAAAATTGACCTCGATTACGAAAAAGTAAGGTACCTGAGGCGGCAGAGAAAGAAGCTGAAAACTGCAGAAGTCAGCGAAGAAAATGAAAAAAATGGTTTTGCTGGTGCCGACAGAAAAGTGTGGCTGTACATTAATCGCGTAACGGGGAAACAAGGTTTTAATGAGAAGACGATCACTATTAAAGAGCTACCAAGTAACCCAAACCAACTTAAAAGATTTGTAGTTACCACACCGTTCGAAAAGCTGGAAGAAATGCACCGAGCCGAATTTTGGCCAAGAAATGTGGGTGTAACTTCGAGAAACATAAGGAATTTATCAGTTAACAACGCGGGGGGGATTTTTTATGACCCAATGACCCAAAGGTACACAGAGCAAAGATGAAACTGAAATAGGACTCAATCAAAAACAGACGCCAAATAGCAACGTACAACATACAAAAACGAACCAGAAAAACAATATCAGCATTATACACCTGAATGTACAATCAATAGGAAACTGTGTAGAGGAAATACAGGAACTGCTGAAACAGATGTAAACTGCACAACTAGAGGTATACAAGCTGAAGGACTTCAAACTGGTCTCCTATTTCTGCAGACAGCAAGAAAACGCCCATGGAGGAAGTGCACTTTATGTGAAGGAGAATACAACAGGGATAAAGCGAAAAGATCTCACAAACCTATCAGTTTCAAATATTGATATCTCAGCTACCCAATTCAAAGTGAATAATAACTCAATTATAGTGGTTGCTATATATAGACCCCCAGGTGGTAATTTCGATTTGTTCATCAAAACCATTGAATCACTAATAAATATGTTGGTGCAAACAAATAAGGTGTTGATAGCGGGAAAATTTAACCTAAATTTTTGTAATGAATCAGCAGAAACATTTGAGTTTATTTCCCTAATAAACTCTCACAACTACAAACATACAATCGAAAAATATATCCGAATTACATCAAAATGCAGCTCTGCAATTGACAATATTTAACACACTGTGAGTATGTTTGCTCAGAAGTAAGACATTCAATGATTTCAGATCATACTGCTCAAAAACTCACGCTCTATAATGATTTCCAGGAAAGAAACAAAGGTATTTACAAAAGATCTTACACAGAAATAAACATACGAAAT
>NW_019291680.1:0-12551 GCF_000500325.1 Leptinotarsa decemlineata
TGACCTAAAAGTCATAGGACTATTACTAGGTCTTCAGGGCGGATTTACCAAGTTTTGCTGTTTTCTTTGCCTTTGGAACAGTTGGACAACACAAAGCCATTATCAAGTAAAAGAATGGCCTCCGAGAGATAAATATGTATATTCCAGGTCAAGCTAACGTAAAGAATATACCTCTTGTTAATCCCAAAAACGTTTGTTACCTCCATTACACATTGAACTGGGGTTAATGAAACATTTTGTAAAAGCATTAGAAAAAGAAGGTGATGCGTTTGAATATTTTGAACAGGTTTTTCCAAAATTAAGTGATGCAAAGCTCAAGGGAGGTATATTTGTTGGAACACAAATTAGAAAACTACTAAGTGATCAACAGTTTGATCCTAAATTAGGTAATGTTGAATTAGCTGCGTAGATGTCTTCTGAAATAATTTTTTCGGAGTTTGTAGGAAACAAGAAAGTAGAAAATTACGTTAACACTTGTAGAAGAATTACTTGAAAATTACTGCAGAATGGGATGTCGCATGTCTCTCAAAATTCATTTCTTGCACTCCCATTTGAATTTTTTCCCAGAACATTTGGGTGCTGTCTGTGACGAATAAGGGGAAAGGTTCCACCAAGACCTGACAATGGAGCAACGCTACCAAGGCAGATGGGATGCAGCAATGATAGGGATTATTGTTGATTCCTTATGAGGGAAAACGATGAAATATATGAACGAAAGTCAACATTTGCAAAAATGGTATGGTAAATGTTTTTTTATGTGTATTGTGAATGAAATATGTTATCCTCAAAATATATTGTTTGTTTCTTGTTTTGATCCTATATTTCCCTATAATATGTGGAAATTTGTGTATAAAATAAAAATAACTATAACTCAAAAGATTTACAAGATGGAAAATTATTGAT
Source organism: Leptinotarsa decemlineata (assembly GCF_000500325.1). Classification (NCBI taxonomy): domain Eukaryota; kingdom Metazoa; phylum Arthropoda; class Insecta; order Coleoptera; family Chrysomelidae; genus Leptinotarsa; species Leptinotarsa decemlineata. The sequence continues at coordinate 904 of NW_019291680.1, forward strand.
GTTGAAGTCGCAGTCAGGATGCTTTGAACTCTCATGTATAGCCATAATAATATTAGCCACATTTTTTTTCTTATTCGTTGGCTAGTGTTATTATATACTTCAGAAAGCTCTCGAAATTCAGGGTGGTCCAGCAATATCCAGATTCATTGGAACTAAATTTGAGTGATTCGCTCCATCAAAATATATTTTCAATCCATAGCCCAAAACAAAGCATTCGTTATCCTACAACAGACAGCGCTCTTTCGACCAGCCCCAGGTCTCATCAGTGGTGCTAGATTAGTGGTGCTACATAATTCAGAAAGGAACTTGGCTGCATAACCCTTTTAACGGATGGAACCTGACTTAATGTGAGATTAGAAGGTGCTCGACCTCTATGCCGGTTTGGCTAGGTGCAACTGCCCCACGTCACCCCACGGGTGACGGGGGTGACTCAACTGAATGACGGGGTCGTCTGTAGCATAATCTACAGCTTCCCTAACTGATAGGTATTCATAAGTTTCCGTTGACTCGAAAATTCTCCGATTCCTCGACTGAATGGACTGCTGAGATTCAAATATATGCGGATGGCTTCGTTCAGCACTATCCATGGAGCAAATAGTATCTTGTATTGCAATATTTTCAAAGTGGAAAGATCAGAAAGAGCGAGCGGTCGTGCGCTTGCACCTGAAGCAAACATGATGTCAGACCTGAACATCGTGTTGTAGAGTGAACCCGTATTTTTAAGGTTGAGCATGGATTTTTGATTGATTGTAGGATGGAAATTTGCTACCATCATTTGAATTTTGGTAGTTATGCTCTCGAAGTGATGAGCCCAGTAGTTGACTCGCGAATGCCATTCGATATCCCTTTCTGAAACCACCCGTCTCGGGACCAGAGAAACCTGTGTAGTTTTTCATCGCACGTTGCATGGACAATCTTAAACTCACGACCCATCGAAGAGGCAAAAAGAGCCATATCATCAGCATTTTATCATCTGCCATATCATCAGCAACCATATCATCAGCATATAAAAAGACCTTCACCTACTCAAGTAAAGTACGGCACCTGAGGCACTCCAGCCTGGATATATCTGACGGCCAATAGGACCTAATCCACTGGATCAGGCATCTAGGCAAGCCGAATCCTAGTATTTTGTGCACAATTCCTTCGTGTCGGACACGATCGAGGATGTTTGAGATATCTAGCAGAACAAATTGCACGATTTTGCACTAATTCAGCTCTGAAATGAAGTTTTCGTCAAGTCTCAGGGCCTGAAGTTTGGTGGGGTGTGCCCTTCTGGAGCCTCATTATTCGTCAAATAGAACGTTTCGATTCTCAAATTCTTTGGTCAGCTTTTGCAGTACAATTCGTTCAGTCACATCAACCTGTGAGCACAGCAGGTTGATCGGACGGTGAAAAATGCATTGCTGGACTTAACAGGACAAGCCTGAGTATGCTTGCGAATAATGAAGCTACTGACTCTCTTGCAAAGGAGGGTGCTGCAAGCGACTTCATTGGACCAGAACCTGTCATCGGCATAGCTTTGGGCTTTGCCAAACAAACATTGAACACTTGGATGACAAGAAGATTTATGGATTTCTGGCAGAATCTTCCAGGATTGGCTCACTCCAAGACGTTTATCCACCCTTCGAAGCTTGATACCAAACAGTTGTTGGACTATAGTAGGGATGAACAACGATGTAAAAGAGACCTTCTTGAGTCATCATATGCAGAGACTTGGACTGTCGGAAGACAGTGTGTGTCGCCTCTGTTTGAACAATTATGAAACAGCAGAGCATATACTTTGTGCCTGCCCCGCTGGGAACCGAATCAGGTTCTTAGAGTTCGGCAGATCCGTACTCTTACCATCTGACCTAAAAGACCACTCACCATACAAACTAATCAGCTTCGTTAAGAAGCTGGGGTTATTTGGCCGATTGTGAATAGATGTGAGCCACAATAAACCCTTGCGGGTTACGATGGAGGGTCGAATTAGACCCATTCATTTCAGACCTAACCTACCTATGCTTGCGAAACTGCTATGAAATATTCAGGATGATTTTCGTCAGGCATTTGATGTCGAAGCTTGGTTTTGCAAGTGCCCTCCTAGAAAAGAGTCGTTTGTGTTCCTTTGACATTCGTGGATTGAGTCTATTATCGATTCTATAGATGGTGTCTCTGTAAGGGGCTTTTATTCACTAAAATATATATCATAGTTTTTCAGAATGTTCTTGAGATTTTTCCAACGTACTTGAAATTCCAGGAACGATCTAAAACATTTTTCCGAGTCGACCAGTCTCTACTCCCATACCGTTTACACCCTAGCGACACAGAGTGAAATATTGGTACGCATAACTCAAATTCAATATAAAACAATGTTCAAGAAATTTCAAAATTTTTGGAAAGATCTAGAACATCTGAATTATTTACAATTCATGCATGATATCAAATGAACTTTTGAGAACATTCTCCAAGTTTATAGAGCGCTCAAGAGCGTTCTAAAAAGAATGATATTATTTTCAAGTCATTCATGATACCAAAATGAATACTAGAACTTTTCAGAAAGTTCTAAGGGTGTTTATACCGATCCAGAATATTCTAATAGAAGCTCTAGAACTAATTTCAAGTGATACAGTACACTAAAATATACATCAGAACATTCTTGAAATTTCTGGAACGACCCAGAATATTTCAGAGTGACTACGGTCACATTTTTTTTGAGTCAACCAGTTTACACCCCGATAGTTTTAACATCCTAGCTATTGAGTAGCAACCACCATAGTCCACGATACCATTTTCTTATTTGAGAACATTCGAATCATTTTCAAGTCATTTGTGACATTATAATGAAAAGTGAAACTTTTATTAACCATGAATAAGTTCATAGAACGCCAGCCCAAAATCCACATCAAACAGTGCCTTTTTCGGGATGCAGTTTAACTATTTCTCGGGTTTGAATGCCGTGGACTTTTGAAATTTCTTCCTGACGTTTCACGTGCACGAGTGGCTAGCTTCCTCAGAGGTTTATACAAGGATTTGGTAAATTGCCAATAACATTCATTGACAATTACCCAGGTACAGGTACAGGTACAGGTATTATCACACCAGACCACTTGAGGAGTCAACATAAATACGCGTTACGCAGCCGTAATATCCAGTCATCGGATATATAATCTCTCCAGCAGCATATAGCCCTCGCCGGCGAAACGCCAGGAAGTAATTCTAAAAATCCACGGCCTTCAAAACAGTGACACTGAAAACCTCGGCCGCGAAAGCCTTAATCAGATTTTCGGGATGCATTGGACGCTCTTGGATCTCACGTGGATTGGTATCGTTCCAAATTCGACAATTTTGTGTGTTCATTTACCGATTCATTCAGAAATGGGCCTCATCGCTGAAGATGATTTTTCGATAAAAATTGGTGTCAGTTGCAAACCGTTCCAGAGTCAATTCAGCGAACACACGTCGTTGTCTATGGTTCTTCACCTTCCTGGGTCAGTTAAATTTTGTACGGGTGCAAGCTCAAGTCACGACGCGAAATTCGCCAAGTTATGGTCTGCGAGAGGCCAACTTCTTGTGAGCAACGCGAAATCGACTGCATCGGATTCCCCTGCAGACTCTCACAGACAGCGGCGATGTTTTCGTCAGATCTTGCGTGTTGCTCGATCGTTTACTTGACCAGTATACCCAAATCTATCGACCACATTGCTAATGGCCCTCCCGGTAGAGTGATAATGGCGACCGTAAAACTGGCGAAGCGCGCGGTACGTTGTCCGAACAAAACACCCATTTTGATAAAACAATTTTATCATTCGCAGGTGTTGTTGAATGCTATATCAGTCCATGGTGATATGAAAAAACACACTGAATAAATGACTACTAATTTGACAGATGAAGCTTCAACAAAATGGCCGTTATGAATTGTCAAAAAATCGGAAATACCTGTTGGAAGACTCTATAAAGTGCTTTTCTTTAATGCGCCCACCCTTTTATTTTTTGAACGAGTCAACTCAAAAAATTGTAATTGGGTATAATGAAATTAATGCATGAATACTTTACTTTGAAGTGAAATTGACAGATGAAACTTTCAAGATGGCGACTGGGTGCCATCTGTGAAAAAAAATTAAATGGAGAGGGGGGTCTTGTGGTACATCTACAGCCTATCCGATATTCCACGCCGAACATTTTCGAATACAGTAACATCAATATCTCTACAAATATTCATTATTCTCTGCCGTATATCCATTATTGAACCAGGTTCAGTTCCGTACACCTTTTGCTTCAAATAGCCTCATAAAAAAAGTCCAAAGATGTCAAATCTGGCGAGCGGGCTGGCTATTCTGTAGGATCTCGACGGCCAATCCAACGACCGGGAAAAGTAGTATCCAAATAGTTTCCTACTTGCGTCTGGAGTGATGTGGTGGTGCTCCATCTTGTTGGAACACAATATCCATACCGAATTAATTAGGATTCGATTCGACGATTTCAGCGATGAGAGGGTCAACAGTAGTTTCCAGCATATTCAAATACAGTTCCCCTGTTGAATTTTGATCAATGAATGAGAGGTCCTACAATATGGTTCCCCAATATTCCTGCCCAAACTTTAATTTTTTCTGGATATTGGGTATGTGTTTCCCGGAAAACGTGAGGGTTGGTGTCACTCCAATAACGGTGGCAATTTTGTCTGTGAACATTGCCGTTTATAAAAAAATGTACATTCGTCACTAAAACAAATATTGCGGAGATAGGTAGGATGTCTTGCAATGGTCTCCGTCATGATTTCGCAGAATTCTGTTCTTCGATCAGGGTCATCTTCAGTTAATTGGTGTACTATTTTAATTTTGTATGGATGATATCTATTCCTCTTCAAAAGTCTCCACACAGTAGAAGGAGACACTTCACAAACATTCACGACGGAATAAGTAGACCAATCTGACCAATTTTTGCAATTGCTGTTATGTACACTACCAGTAGTTGTGAATTTGGATACAAGGTCCCTCAACTATCTTCTACAGATAGGACTGTTTGGTAAACGTTCAATGAAAATCCTTTCGGTCTCGTGAAAGTTACGCGTCGCACCGTGAATAAAAATCCCTTCAATTTTTTCTTCCCATGGACGAGAATTGACCATTTTAGAGATTGTTGACGTGGTACCTTTCTACTAGTGAAACCGAAACTAAATGAGAATATTCTAAAAATGTTCCGCCATTTTGTAGTAGGTGAAGATATTGACTTCATATTCTAGGATTGTGAAGTATTCGTCAGGAGCTTCAAAATGATGTGTCACAAGACCCCTTTTCCATTTAATTTTTTTCCCAGATGACGCCCAGTCGCCACCTTGAAAGTTTCATCTGTCAATTCCACTTCAAAATGAAGTATTCATGCATTGACTTCATTATCCCAAATTTCAATTCTCTGAGTTAACCCGTTCAAAAAATAAAAGGGGGGGATAATTAAGAAATGCACTGTAGGTATATTGAACGTAAATCAGAATTTTTCAAAACATTCTTGATATTCCTCGAACGCATTTGAAATTTTTGGAACGATCCAGAACCTTTCAGAGTAGTATGTTTTCTAGTTTTAACCTCCACATTTTTCACTCCCTTTCACTTCATAACAACAGTCTGAGATGTGTTGTTTGGACTATGGAGAAAAATAAGGGTCAAAGGCACGCATACCTTCATTTTTATAATGTATAATATAGATTACCTTTCTTAGGTGGGGTTCCAATGTCGGATCCAAAAATCCCCACGTCATGGAGGCGGTGACCATTATGAAACAGGTCGTGATAACTGGCGGTAATTGCAGGAGATTCGTTATTGACCCCGAATTTTTATCGACAGAAATTTCTGAAAAAAAATCAATGTGGATTCTACCTATTCACTTATTTCGTAAAAATACATATAATTTTTTATAGCAATTACGTATGATCAAGTTACATAACGTGGACTGTTCAAAAAGTAAGGTTAATGTTCAAATTTTGCGAGCTACGTATATTCGATAAACGCTTTTTTCCAATTTTGATCAAGTTGGTGCACTCGTTACCAATATATGTTTACAGTTTGAATTGTTTAACATGTTTAGTTTGTTGGTGAGAGGCAGAAAAGTTGGAAGTGTTTTGCTACTTTGGCGATTTTCTGCTATCGAAAAAAATGGATCAAATAAGGCACAAAGACAGTTGACATGTTGACAGTGGCATATGGTGATTGTATCCTGAGTCAGAAAATTGTACATTGGTACAAGTTTTTCACAGAAGGTTGAAAAGATGTGTGTGACGACATGAATGATGAAAATGTTGAGAAAGTAGTGAAAATTGTAATGGAGAATCGTTGAATAACTATTAGAGACATATCGGTTGGCCCATGCCATGCATTTTTTTCGGAAAGTTTCTGCATGAAGCGTGTGGAAGCGAAGTTCTTTCGAAAATTGCTGAATTTTGACCAAAAAACCGACACTTGGGCATCGCTCAGGAACTGTTGAATGACGTCAACGGCGATCCAGATTCGCTCAAAAGGGTGAAACTGGTGAAAATCTCTCAAAAAAGTTTTTTCGAATATGATTCATTTGATTTCCAAATATAACAACGTTTTTTTTCAGATATTTACATATGTGGACAAATTTGAAAGACAGATCCAAAACAATTCAATAGATGAAAAGTTTCTTAGTTCAAAGCAGCATTACACAGAAATAGACTACGATGAAATTTTTACTGCCTCGAAAAAAATTTACATTCATTTCAATTGCGGTACTTACTTTCACACTTTGGTACTAAACACATATTCAACGGCGTTATACATATCATTATGATTCCCATCACGTAAAAAGGTAACCCAAAACCTCCAACCTTCCTAGAAAAGAGTCATTAATATAAAGTATTTATGAAACCGAGTTATTTTTCTCACCGCATATAAAAGACCTCCGATTCCTGGCCCAGCACTCATTCCAAGGCCCACAAATGTCTCTAGTATACCCTATAAAATAATCATTGACTATCAAGTATCGAATATTGCTAAAAGACCACTGATTACCCATAAAGGGAAAAATCTGACTCAACCAGTTCTGTCTCTATCTCATATCACAGGACTAGAGAACCAAAGAACGTCGATTTTGACCAAACTATCTAATAGCAGGAGAGCCCATGATGCAAAATGGGGATTAACTCGAGCGTCATTGAGACATATTAGGTTGCAAAGCTTGGATGAAAAGAAATATTACTGGAGTTTTTTCCCAAAACCAAATCATTATTTTTACACCTCGACACGTGTTTCGATCACCAAGTGATCATCTTCAAGAAGAAGATAAAACTAGAAACTTCTCAAAACTAAAGTTATTTATGCTATTCAGGTACATCATACAGGTAGGTAATCAGTAATACCACCCATACAAGTGTACCACCCTAAATTAATTTTACAATTGTCCTTTCTATTATTTTACAATATGTCCTTATGTATGTTTAAATGTTACAGCTATATATAGAACAATTTTCAGCTATNCAGCTGCACGCATTAAACTTTATCGACGAATTTTTGTTATTTCGGCTTGCGGAAATCGTCAAATTATATATTTTTCGTTATTTTTTAATTATACCCTTCAAAATAAAAAAAATTAGCCACGCTCGAGAATGTCGAAATGACGTTATTTTTTTTCAACTCTGCTGCCCTCCCCTTTCTTTAAGTCACTCTCAAATTGTCAGGTTACTGGAATAAACACTTTTTAGCAGGTAATTAACTCACCCTACCTTGATCTGACGCGCTCGAGAATTTCTGATGCTCAATTTTTTTTACTAATCTGATCCTTTATCCCTCACAGGCGGCCTTATATATGGGGTCATATTTGGTGGAGGTACTTAACCGGGTACAAGGTATCCTCCTATATATTAATCTGCCGCGCTTTAGTAAATCCCAAAATCCCCGCTTGGGCTCCCCTACTGAAAACATAGAGCAGCGATTACAATGATTACGTGCTTCCACTAAATACCTTGAGAATGTGGTTTGGGCAACATCAAGTTTCCCAAAGGAAATCATCCATAGGGTTCGAATGTAAAATTCATGAAACTGACAGAAGACTAAAACAACGAATATCAATAAAATTAACGTAACTCCCAAAGGCGATTCGTTACTAAACCAAGCTCTGACATCGACCACCAAACAAGATTCCTTTTCCGTTTTTTCTGAAGGTCTCGCTGCTGAAACTACAGGCCAAAAACATAAGCATTTGTGATCCAATTCCAGACAGTACCGTTTCGATCTGCCATAGTTTCCATTGGAACTAGCTGATCAGGTGGAGTCAAGAATGCCTTGTTGAATTTAACTATCTTTAGAAAACAAACCTTGGTGCAAGTATGCATCAACATTCTCCTATTCGTCGTGGAGCTTTTAGCTTCTGGCGAAACGAATAGTGTTCGAAACAAAAAACTGGATGTTTTTTTTACATATTCATACTCGATCGGTTGGTTTTGAGTCAGTCTACCAAATGAAAAAAATACCTCAACACATTCATCTGAATTCAATCAAACTTACGAGGGCAGCCTGAAAAGTTTCCGATGTCAATATGAGACTAGCAGTAATCGTTAGTAAAAGCTAGTGAAAATCGTTGATCATCTGCTGACAGTTACTCACCAAAAGTTCAGCAATTTTGGACGCGCATTTGTTATGTGACAGTCGGTCATTAAATATTTGTTTTAGAAAGGCCATACGGCTGAGCAAATCAAAGATGAGTTGGGTTCTGAGAATGGGGACTCTGCACCAACAGTTACCACAGTGAAATGTGGCGGCTGAATTTGAATGTGACCGTGAGAACTTTTGACGATGACCATCAAGACGTACAAAAACTGCAACTACCGAAGAAAATCGCCAAAGTTTACCAAGTGGTGCTAGACAACCACCAAATTGAAGTGAGAGAGATAGTACAGGTTATGAACATGTCGAAAAGAATGTGTTTGTCACATATTGAATCAACATTCAGGCATGGGTGAGCAACTGCTGGTTGGGTGCCGCGTTTACTCACGTTAGACCAAAAACGTGTTCGAATTAACATTCCCAACGTTCTGTTGGCGCAGTTTAGGCGCAATATTATCTGATTCTTGGATACACCATTATGGGTGTATCCAAGTGAAAAATACAGTCCAAACAGTGGACTATATTTTTGACTGGTTTGCAAAAACTGTTTTTCGGTTGGGAAAGCGATGGGGACTGTTTTTGGGATAGTAATCGAATTATTTCAATCGATTATCTTCAAAAAGGAAAATCGGCTACATTTGCAGAAAAAAATCTTGTTCCACCAAGACGACGCACCGTCTCACACCTCAGCAGTTGCCATGACGGAAATCCACGAATTACGGTTTGAACTGTTTGACCATCCGCCTTATTCACCAGATCTAGCCCCAAGCGACTTCTTTTTGTTCCCTCATGTAAAAATTGCGCTCGGAGGACAGAGATTTTGGTCACATGAAAACTCCGAGTACTATTTCGAGGGATTACAGAGTTGTGAACATCGCTGGAAGAAGTTTGTAGATTTGAGAGGAGACTATGTTGAAAACAAATTGGATAATCTGAAAAAAAAGTATCTTTGTCGGAAACTATTCAGACCACGCTCGTGTTTGATATTATGAGATATATCAAAGTCAATAATATAAATAATAAATAAACACGAAATTGAAATTTAAAAAAACTATCAATAAGAACTGAAAATTACAAATTGGAAGATTCCAAACCAAGTTAATTCACGACGTTTCGATTGTCAGTATCCACAATCGTCTTCGGGTGATAATTGGACTCATTCCTCAGAGATCTGACTATTTATAGGTCACTCTCGTGCTTTCACCTATCCCATCTTCCCTCTCTCCGCGTAATCGGTTTTTGCGGAAGCTGACCGTTAGGCGGGAGTTGGTAGTGTTCCGCTTAATTAGGGGTTTCCATATGTTGCGTATCCCTATGCTAGCTTGGCTAAATGCGCTGTTGGACAACATATATGCGGCTTCTTTGAATTTTCTCCGAACCAGTGTTACTGGTGTGTGGATGATTTCAGCTTGATCCCACTTGATGTCCAAGCATGCTCTGCTATTCCTGATTTGCTTGGTTTCTCCTCGCTCTGTGTGTTTATTCTGCTCGGCAATGCGAACTTTCAATGGCATCTTAGTTTCACCGATGTATGATTCTCCGCACTCGCAGGGTATCCGGTAAATGCAATTCTTGGAATCGCAGTCCGTGTTTGGTGGGCTGGTTTTCGTGAGGCTGCTACGGATAGTGTTCCCAGATCTGAAATAGGTGATGTTATACTTGGACCCAATCCTTCTTATCCTTTCCGACAATCCTCTGATGTAGGGAAGTACAAGAACTGGTTGTGGCGGCTTCTCTTCCTTGTGGATCTCTTGGTGTCTTCTTGCTAAAGCCTGTCCCACCATCACTTCGGAGTAGCCATTCCGTTGAAGGTCATTTTTGATGATGCCTAGTTTGAAACGTCGTGAATTAACTTGGTTTGGAATCTTTTAATTTGTAATTTTCATTTCTTGTTAATAATTTTTTAATTTACATTTCGTGTTAATATTTTATTTTGATTTTTTGTTGTTACTTGTATTTTTGTAATTTCAGTTTTTTTGTTTATTATAATTATTATTTCGAATCAATTTATATCATACTAGACAATGAAAGTCTGAACTAATGAAATGCACCATGAAACATTGTCAACCACCTTCAAACAAATAAATAGTATGTGGGTCCAGTGCATTAAAAACAAAGAGAACGTCAGTTGGGCTATTTTACACTTTATATGAAAGTAAACAGTGAAAAATAAAAAATCATAAACCTACCCTTACTGTTCCAGCATTCTCAGGGAAAATATTCACTATTATAACATATCCTGCCGTAGAGTATGCACTAGCTCCTAAAGCTTCAACTCCCCTCACAACGAATGATGCCACCGTAAACCAGGTGTATTCTTCAATGTAGTGGAGGGTTCTACAAAAAATCAAAAATTGGTACACCAGCTTTGGCAAGTGATGTTAGTTTACAAAACACAAATTCATGGCGAATAAGAGAAATTCATCTGTGACCTTTTGCATGTAAAATTATTTTTGAGGTCAGAATTGAAAAAACTTGAAGAAAATAAAATTATTTCTGGATAATATTTGACATTTCATTCTTTCAAATGGTTTTTACGTGGACTGATTGCTCATTATGTCACTAATAATCAACCTGTCAGTGTTCAGTATCCAAGGTTGAATTTTCAGCTCGATATACTAAAACAATTTTCAATTGACGGTAACTCATATACAAATTGAAATGAGAGCTAACGGCAACAATGTTAATTGTTAGACCTAAATTCTTACCAGGGTAATTTTTTATTGTCTATGCATCGCCATTGTAAATAATTGAAAAGTAAGATATTTCCACAAAATTTGTCCCTTGTAACAAGATAGCTTCTGCATATCGATAGGATGTACGAGCGAACAGGTGAACCAATTCGTTAAATACTTTGAAACATCGGTAAACTGATGAACACTTCGCAGGTCTATTATAATTGCGTCCTTAAAATGTCATAACTAGTCATTCGGTATCTTCATTATCAAGCATCCTTATCTTCATAGGCGTAGTGTGTTCTGTTTCTTGTGAAGGAGACTTTGTTTTGTATTTATTAAAAATATTTCATTATATTTATTAAATAGACTGTTA
>NW_019291680.1:18907-55620 GCF_000500325.1 Leptinotarsa decemlineata
TAATACGGCGAAAACTCAAAAAAGGACCATGATTACTGAATCGTGGTCAGCGGCTGGTGTGATTCATTATCATTTTCTGCAACCGGGCCAAACTATCACAGCAGAGTCCTATTTGTGAGGAAATTGACGAAATGTAACCAAAATTGCGTCAGCATCTGCCGTCACTGGTCAACAGAATAGTTTCGATCCTGTTCGATTTGTTGTTTTTTATATGTTCTATATGGGGTGTTATCTGTCTTGTATGCTTTATATATCAGTGTTTTGAAAGTGTATTATCTTTGATATGAGGGTATAGTTGGGTGGATAGATATTTCAAAGTTGTCTGAAAATTTCAGCTGATAGGGGGCTCAGAGGACTACCTATTATAAGGACCTTTTTGCTGTTATATTTGGTGTTATCGAATTCAAAATGATTTTGGTTCGTACATGTGAATAGTAGAGTGAAGATATTCGAATGAATTGGAGGATTTGTGTGATTTTTGAGTGTTATTCTATGAGTTTGTACAACTCTTCTGGAGGGACGCTTAGAAATTCATTTGTGACATCGAACGAAACAAATTTAGAATCAGGTGAAAGTTGAATATTGAAAATGATGTCGAGGAGTTCCTGTGATTGGTGGAACTTTTGTATGAAATCACAAATAATTTAGTGATATTATTTTGTGACATCGTTGTTTGGAATTTTCTGTTTTATTTACGTTTTCTGTGCGAAACAGTGTTTTTATGAATTTGAATACAGTTTTTTTTAAGATGTGAGCTGCTCTATGTTTGAGGTTACTGACTATTACTGGAGTTTTTTCCCAACACCAAACCATTATTTTAACACCTAGACACTTGTATTGATCACCAAGTGATCATCTTCAAGAGGAAGATCAAACTACACATAAACTGCACACAAGTGCATCATTTGAGGTTATTATTGGAGGTTGTGGACATTAGACCAATTTCTGTTTCTATGCCTAATATTTATAGGACTATTAGATGGTTTGGATTTCATGAGTCTTCTAGTTTGTGTCTTTGCCTAATGAATTTCTTGTGATTTCAAAAACTACACCTCAACGATTTGATCTCCACAAACTTTATTTGAAAAATATATCACAACATGTTTCGCTAAGACATTAGCTTTTTCAAGTGATTTGTACCACCACTTGAATCACTTGTAATCACTTGTTAAGACGCTGGGTTTATTTGGTCGAGTGTGAATAGGTGTGAGCCACAATAAACCCTTGCGGGTTGCGGTGGGCGTCGAATAGACCCACTTACTTTGGACCTAACCTAACCTACTGTCCAGAAGATCGAATTCAATGGGATGTAATCTTTGAATGAATTCTGTTTATATCACTTTTGCAAAACTGAACTTCCTTTTTTTGATGGAAAACTCTAGGTGTTTGGTAATATCCTTGTTTGTTGAATGAGTTGTTTTTCTACAGAAGTTACTATTATTCTCTGAGCTCTGGAATCTGGTATATTTGCCAATCCTTTTGTTCTGTTGCCACTGACAAGAGCAACAGTGAGATGCTCAGAAGGAGGTTTCTAAGGATATGTTCCTGAAATACACCTCTCTGGGAATGCGTTGGTCTGTTTGGACTTCAGCCCGTTCGAATATCATACCGAAGCAGGTCCTTCAGAGTGGTATTAGTTGTTTAAGGTATCTAACTGTTTAATCGGTACTATAAAGCATTTGAACAAATGCAAAATGAGCCAGTGCGATTTACCAAATGTCTAGTCTAATCAATCCAGGCCATAGTAAATCATGAAATAATTAAGTTCATCGGCTTTGAATAATTGACACGATTTCATCGTTCGAAGTTCTCTAAACACCAGATCCTGTATATTTATAACATCATTCAAATAGACCAAGCAATTATATTGTTTATAACTATAAGATGCAATCTAAAGTGCAACCGTCTAATTTTCCTTGCATATAGTGTAAAAAGTGATCGTTTTCACGCAAATTCGCGTTCTTGAAACAATTCCACAGTGAGTAATGAATGTAATTAATCGAGAATTTAAGTACACAGGGATTTCACATGATGTTCACTTCAGTTTTCTAATAATGATAAGTAGTGGGACTGTTAGGTGCGTATCTGCAAACATAATTAAGGTTATTGGGGTCTTCATCGATATCAGTATTTCATCGTTTCCCCCGATCAAGTGATTCTCATTCTCTATATTTGAAGGTTATGAGGTCAATAGGTGTTTTTTACATTGAGTTAAACCTGCTTTAGATGTTCGATTTTATCACTGTACCACCTGTGAAATGGTATGCAAATATACACATTATGAGGAAGTGAATAACGTAATCTAAACTCGTAGAATAAATTATCATTCGCCCATTTTTTATAGAAAGTTTCGAATAAAATCAAAATATCTTGCTAATTTCATGTGTGCATTTTTTGGTAACTTCTTCAGTTTCAACATCTTCTCTTTAGTAGTATGGATCAGAAACGTTCAAAGAAAAGACAATCTTGAAAGTTTTAGTTCAATTTTCACTTACGAGAGGCACAGTTTCTAAAATTTCTCCATTGTTCAATTATATTTATAGACACTTCAATGCTAATGATAAAAATAAAGTAAGTATTTTGATTTAGCTCGACAACTCGAAGGCATTCGGCCTAATATACCATAATATTCTCGTGTTGATTTTACACTAGTTGGACTTGAGTCACTCAATGTGTGTGTTATTACCTTCATTCTAACATACTTTCAGGAGTCCCTCAGGGAAATATCTCAGGACACTTTCACTTACACTATATACGGACGATACTCAAATATATTATTTTTTCGATATAACAAATCTCGAGTTATCAGTAGTAGAGCTCATCAATGATGATCTCAGTTCGAGATATGAAATTACTACTGATCATTTTTTTTTACTTGATGAAGATCCATAGTAATTCCAAAAACTACATCTCACGATTTGATCTCCACAAACTTTTTTTGAAAAATATATCACTTGATATATTTTTTAAATAAAGTTTGTCGAGATCAAATTGGGAGGTTTAGTTTTTGAAACTACTGATCATGTTCTAAAAATGAATCCAAAAAAATTAGTAGCTTTGTTATTTAGCAATACAAATGTATTAAACTGTTTGGAAAATCATATAAATTGATTAATCGAAGATGTAAAAATACCTATCGAATCATCGAATGAAAGTTTAGGATTGACAATCGATACATCTCATACTAACGTTTCAGAGAACGTTATGAGAATATTACTAATAAACTATAAAATGTTTTTTTTCTTTGAAAACAATCACAAAGGATGTATAAAAATTGTGATTCTCTAGTAAATCGCATTTTAACCACTGCGATGCATTGTATTGCTCAGAAATGCGTCGTATCCAGAGAAAACAATCATAATGTGTTTGACTCATCTATGGAATTCGTAAATTCAGTTACAACTTGAAACTTGAACAACTTAAATCGCTCATTATCTACAACAGACGACATCATATGGCTTGCTACAATATATTCACGTAGGGTACACCTTCCTATTTACATAAAAACTGAAATTCAAAACTGTCGAACACAGTCTGAACATTCGTCGACAAAAAATTCTTACAATCCCGAAACATTCCAAAGAAACATACTGCCGTTCTTTCTTCCTCAATGTAGCATCATACATCAACAATATTTATGAACCGGAACACCGGTGTCTCGTCAATACCGTAAGAGTGCCGTAGATGGTAATATAGCACTCTTAGAGCCGTGTTATATCGATGGATATAGGCCGACACCGCATATACTGGACATACTGATAGCAAGTGCATTATGGTTTCAGATGCTTTGCGCCAGTCCCTGCACCTAGTGTCAGGAACCTCAATACTCATCACGCGACTGAAATAGACTAAGGTGTTGAACACATCATCCTTGCATGCCATGATGAACCCCTCAGTTTCCGACTTCAGCCTGTGGAAAACGAAACTCAGGCGGTTTCGTAAGCCAAGGTCTTCAATGGTATTGAAGAAGACCCTTTGCATTGGCTTATCCTTGTGATGCCGTGAAAGTGAGGTGATCTCTACTTCTATATGACCCTTTTGCTGAACGGGTTCCAACTCGGTGATAGAATTATGGTCACCTCGTTCAGTGTCGAAAACTAAACCGAGTTCATTAACTGCTTGGGCAGCTGCCCTATTGAGAAATGCTCCAATTACTGCTCTCTCATGATCGCGGACTATGTAGAGAAGGGGATCCGAACCCCTGACGACTTTACAGGTTACATCCAGCACCATTCCATCATGTAGACACTCCAAACTCGAAAATCCATAGCCTCCCTGTTGTCGGAGGCAGTACAACCGTAGAACGGACGATTTAGGATGCAAAACACTATGGCGATGCATCATTTTACGGGTCTTTACGTCGAGTTGATACAGCTCCTCCCGAGTCTTTGTTCTTCCGATCAGTTTGTGCTGATACTTGCCGAGGAGAGAGTTCTTCACTGCTGTTACCTTTTGTGAGTGGCGTTGTTCCACCCCGAGGTAAGTATGCGTCTCTCCGGCATGCAAATGGTGTAGGATGCTTCCATCTATGAGCTGCACATCCTCTCCGTAGTACTCTTATCGTTTTTTTTTTAAATGGACCATTGCATATTTGTCTATCCAGAATTTCATACAGATAGCATGCGTGTACTCTTCCACCACCCTCAAGGACTGATAGAGGCATAAAGGCATAAAGTTTAAAATCATGCATATAAAACAAATGGGTGACCTTGTGCCTCCGGTTACCGGAGGTTCCACAGTAATATCCTTGGGTATTCCTGAGTGCAACGAATAATGGCAATAATGAGATGCAGAAGAGAAGGGGACTGAGAGAATCACCCTGAAATACATCCCTTCTGAAAGTGACCCACCCTGTTTGGACTCTGGCTTGAACAGAAGTTATGGTGAAGCGAGTTCGCCAAGTGGTATCAGTTGTTGAAGGCATCTCACTATTTTGTCGGATACCGCATGGCATCTGAGCAAATGCAAGATGAGCTCATGCAATATTGTATCAAATGCCTTATGATAATCGATCCAGGCCATATAGAGGTTACGCTTATATTATATCGAGTCCTGCGTTACACATCTACCGATGAGAATGTTCTCTTTAGATCCAGCGACTCTTCTCTTCGACCCTCTCTGCTCATATATCCGTTCGAACACTCGGTCAACTATGGTGAGTATTCGCATGTATGAGATGCTTGTAAACAACTCATAACACGAATTCAAGCATGTTTTCGGTATGTAATTCTTAGGAATCGACAAATCCCCGCCTTTGGGGATGAGAACGGTCCGCTCCTCGACAAACCAATCCGGAATCGGCTGCTCTCCGTCGAGCAATGAGTTGATAACTCTGGCCAGATGGCGGTAGGTGCTTGGTAGTTTTTTCCACCAATGAGTGTTCAGCCCATCTGGGCCTGGAGCAGCAAAGTTCTTAGAACTGCGCTAGGGCTGGAATGTCTAAGTTGAATGGCTGCAAGTGTTCATACATGTCCTTCCAGGAGGATTCCACCTGATCAGCGGTCGGAGGATTATCCACAACAAGTGGAGGCTCTTGGAAGGTTTCTCGCGGAACCTAAGGTTTTCCGCGATACTAATGATTTCTTAGAAGCCACTAGCATTCGTATCTCATCAAGGCAGTGCTGTTTGGTGGTCAGCAGCACGCCTTGACTCAAAGTGTAATGGATACATCGTAGTTTGGCTGCTATTCGCCACACTGCAGGCGTGAAAGGCTGCCCTGTAATCCATCACACATTGGATACGAGATACGTGTTGTCCCGCCAACGTGATGTTAGCCTCCATCTTGTGTCCACGCCGTTCAATCATCCGAACCGCAAGGCCGGGATTTCGTCCTTCCGATTTGGAAAGCGATTGAACGACGCTATACTTATTATTATTATTCATTAAATACTTGTGTATGTTTTGGTTAGTGAATAGTTCAACAAAACTACTTGTTTTATGATGCATTTCAAAAATTCAGAATGGAAGATGACATTCCAAAACTTGCCCAAAATCCATACTAAAACTAGACTGAATAAAAAAATACTCACCCAAATTACGTGGAATCCAATGAATTCAATGATTTTTCTGCTATTGAGTGCTAAAATTTTGGTGAGCAAGTTTGAAATTTGCCAGAGACATAGCGTCTGCTTAGAATACATGATTCTGGGACCCAGTGATCACTTCCACCACGGTGTGTAGCACTAGTCATTGGTTGAGTGTCTTTCAGATGGATTTTTTTGGGGTGTCATCGGTATCGACTACATTGGTCATTAGCCTCATGTCCTGGGTGGGAAATGTTAATAACACCCTGATCCACCTAGGGAGTATCATGGCTATTCGCAGTCTGTAAGCCATGTAACGTTGCAGAATTATCCCAGCTTCAACTAGACAATTTTTCTCGAGAAAAATATCTGGTCGAGGTTGGGATCGAACTCACGACTGGTAGGTCGTTAGTCGGGCGCACTACCAATGTCAGATGGATATTGAATGAAAAGATTTAAAATGTATGAAAAATTGTGTTATTGAATGAATTATATTTGATACTGAGGCAGAATAAGTGCATTGACAGATATATTTTCAGGCATTTGGAGGGTTCCACTTTGAACCACTGTGACTAAGAGATTTGATATTCTCCGGCAGAAAACTATAGAGTCATGGACCAGGATAAATGAAACTTCTCATTCCAATGAATTTTTTTCGCTCATAGTATTTCAATATAATTTTAAGTATACTACGNAACGTTAGAAATGAATTCAGTGCCCGGCTTTCACATTGCATCATAGCTGAAGGTCATCAATTTGAACATTTATTATAATTTTATTGTACTTCAATAAATAACATGTTTTGGTTCATCTTGTATAAATGAATATTGGCATGGTTATACCGTTGAATAGATGATTAGTAGACCTTTTGAATGAGGTGCCACATGACCCCTGTTTGCATTTAAAAAAATTGTCGATTACGTCATCACGCCAACACCGGTGACGAAACGTCTTTCATATGAATATCATGAGATGGGCCGTCAAAAATTAAAGTTGACCTGTTTTTGGATTTCTTCCGAAAGACGCTCATTATGTAAATATCGAATTTATTCCATACATTTGCATCGTACTGTATTTCGACAACGTCTAGTCAGGCGAATTTTGAAACAGCTCAATAAGACGTTTGGTCCTAATGAAGCACCCGTCATAGTTCCTGAAAAAAGCGCCAATGAAATCGCACCAGTATTTGGCAGACTTTTCACCAACCAAGAGGTTTTGCCTTCTTGTTGGAAGATTGCTCGCAGCCTATTCCCAAAAAGGGCAAAAAAATCTTCCAAATAACTGTAGATCAGTCGTTTTGCTATCAGTGATATCAAAAATTATAGAGAAAGCCGTAAACCACCATATCCCCAAATATTTGGTAGGCTTTAACATCTAGAGCGATCATCAATATGGCTTTCGGAAACAAACATCAACAGGCGACTTTCTATCGTATGTCTTCCATATTTGAAATAACGCAATCGATAAACAATCGATAAGAATCAAGAGTTGCTGCGCTTGATAGTTCTAAAGTCTTCGACCGTGTGTGGCATGAGGGTTTGCTGGCCAAACTTTGATGCTATGACTTGTCGAATCATTTTTGTGTATGGCTCTTCAGCTTCCTGAAAGAACATTCCCTGCAAGTGGCTGTCGATGGATATCTCTCGAATACTTTCAATTGTATATCAACCACTTAATGGAAAAACAGGAATCCAATGTATCGCTTCGCTGACAACAGCAGCGATTTAGTCTTCAGTGTCATTTTGATTTCTGTCATAGTATTGCTACATAAAATGTTTCTTTTCCGCTTTTGGGGCTTTGTTCACGAGATGAAGCTGTTTTTTAGTAAACATAAATTTCTCTTAGATAAAGGCTTTATACTCGTATATGATTTCAATGTGGTCCCTGCTGAGAAACATCTGCAAGACTAACCCCTGTGACGTATCTTGCATAAGTATCTTGTTGTTTTGAAGACATGAATGATTCGAAATTCCATTTCAAAATATTTATTTTCTTATAAATATGTAACTCTCTTCGATGCAACATACAACAAGCAAGTGATTCTGATCACTTGAAAAAGCTTCTGTGCTAGCGAAACATGTTGATATTTTTCAAATAAAGTTTGTGAAGATGATTAGAATATTTGAAAACTACGGTTCAAAACTCAATGATTTTTGGTATACTGGAAGCTTCGCAACAAAATTTTCAGTTGCATTTTGAGATACCAGCTGATAGCGAAATTTCGACCCCTTTTTCAGTTGTTTGTTTATTCAGCACCTCAAATGGACGTCTTACGTGAATAATCATGACATGACACTTTCGAAGTAGATGAAATCTACATTTCGAGTAGAAGAGATATTTTCATACCCAATAATTTCTGAAATGCAACCATTCAAAAATGCTCCTTCTTCTTATAAAAAATTGAATATTGACATTCTCCCCATATTCTGAACTAAATATTAGTAAATCAACGTCTCTCTATAGGCAATTCGTCATTATGAGCTCTTAGGCCTTGACGGGTAATCACGGGTATCATGGCTTTGTCAAACTACTTCGAAAATAATATTCGATCAATAAATTTATTGCCAATGCAGTTTTTGGATTTTTTCCAGAATATTTCAGCCAAATCAACTGAACAATATTCTTATAGTATTTTTGCACCCAATGACGCAATTCTTTGAATTGAAATACTATCTTATTTATGAACCGAATGAAATGAATCAAGTATAGTTTACACTTGATTTTGGTACACATGGTAACATTTGGCTGCAAATAGGTGGAATTCCTGTTCCTATCAGATCACATTGAAACGATTCAGGTCTCATTAGTGGCAGTAAATTACCCTTCACTTGAAATATAAAAGTTAAATTAAAGACAGCTTATGCAATCCTGAAAATAATATATGCTCAAAGTCAATTTATATCGTCTGACGTAAAGAAATTATTAAGTGATTCGCTTGAATTGTCACACCTGAATCATTGTAATTCAGGTGTTTATGGACCGTACTGAGATAATATTGATAAATTGTAAGAGACCATCTGGTTGAATATGTACACAATACAGTTTTACATTTAGCGTATTTGGCTCACAAAATTCACCTAACAAAAATACCACCCTATTTACATTCAAAAGTGATGTCTATAATTTGAATGGCAAAAACTCTACTTAGCTTGCCTAAGCAATTGGCTTACAGTAGGGGAGCCCACGATGCAAAATGGTGATTTACTCGAGCGTCATAGAGACATTTTAGGTTGCAAAGCTTAGATGATAAGAAGAAAAAAATGTTATATAATATATACCTTTTCATCGGTGGGGAGGCCTTATATATGGGGCTCATATTTGGTGGAGGTACTTAACCGGGTACAAAGTACCCGGGTACAAAGTACCCGGTTAAGTACCTTAAGTATATTAATCTGCCGCGCTTTAGTAAATCCAGAAATCCCCGCTTGGACTCCCCTATTATATGTTTAGGACAACCAGCTCATGAAAAATATCATAACAGTTTGATTAGGAGCAATAGGTGTTATATGCATTAGGTAGCATAAGCATTAGGTAATTCTGCCCCAACAGTTTTTTCACAGTGTCAATAACAAGTTTCAACTTTGAGACGTTTTACCCACGGTGATTCATTTCCTTCATTACCAAAAAAGCGCATATCGACACAATATTTCACTCCAGTGTTATCATCTCTGGAAAGATAAACTAAAGCGACTGTTACAATTATTCCGTGTTCAAATTATGAAATGGACTATATATGTACTCATTACTGAGGTCAACTATTTATAAACAATTTCAAGGTTATAGTTCATTTACCATACCGATATGCATCTAATCGGTGTTTGAACATGCACAATGAAAGGAACTACAAAGAAGTCAATTTGAGCTCAACAAATCATCTTTCAATTCAATAAAGCGGTAATCATATTCAAAAAGTCATTTCATGTTTCCTTCAGAAGAGTCATAATAAATTCATAGTTATAAAAAATATAACTAAACCCTGTCTGTGGACATGGAAAATATCAAGGAAAATCATTATTTGGTTCAATGAAGACACGGTAAAACCCAAACAATTTTCTGTCAGTTTGTCTGTTCACCTATGTCAGCGTCTGTACCCGCTAACCTTAAAAACGTCTTTACCGATTCAGTTCTCATTTTCACAAATGGATTATAATACTGATAAGTTTATCCATGTTCATCAATTGGTAAATTTCACAAAAAGAAAAATATGAATAGAATCCTTTTCTGTTCCTCCATCAATGACAAAAATTAAAAATATTAAAATGTTTTGATGACGAGTGAAATATCAGCTGAAATAAATGAAGGTAACACTCTAAAAATGAGCAATACAGTGAAAAAAAAGAAAAAATATTATTGTTTGCCTAATAAATATGTTTTTTAATGCGATTTGAACATTTTAGTACTCATATTTAGAAGTAGACGCTCAATAGTGTGCAGATTATTTATATATACAGCTACGTTATAGGGGATTAACCGCCTAAAGACCTAGCCTAATAATAGGGGAGCCCAAGTGGGATTTACTCCGGCGATCCGGGGCGACTTCATTGATTCCAGTGGCGCATTTGCTTTTTCAGCTGCAGGAAAACCCGGAAAAACCTGCAGCACCACATCATCTGAAGATCTTGATCTACCAATGTCCTCTCTCTTATAAAACAAAATGTAGAGTGTCTCCAGAGGCTCCATTAGATTCAATGCATCGCCAGAACTTCTTTGACCAAGGCGCAATAATGACCAAATTCAACGCCAGAACCACAGTGAACAATGACTGCATGAATATTATAATAGTGGTCTGCTAGATTGAACTGTTCATCTATTTCGAACCTTCCAAAGAGTTTTCTGCTTCCGGCAGAGGTTGGGTCTTGTTTGAAGATCATCAGTGTTATTATTAGATTGGCTGGTGCCTCAGCTATACTTGTTTCCTTATAACAGTCAGTTAGTTTGGCGCATGTTTGGCAATACAGTCGATCATCACCTCTTAAAAATTCTATTTTCAGATGATTTAACAATAAGCTTTGCACGGACTGGTTATTAGTCATATTAGGAAAATCTAGATGAAGTTCCAGAAATTCACATGAGTTTTCGCTACCTCTTGAACATTTACTACAAAGTAAACAAGTGGAGATTTTTCCAGCAAAAGATATGCAAACACAAGACGAGATGGACTGTACGGAATCATTCAATGCAGAGCGGTCAGGAGTATTGATTTTGCTATTGTTTTGCCCAAGAAGAGTATTCAACATGAACCCCAAGAATTTGGAACAATCCCCTTGTTGTCCTAACGAGTATCTAGTGGACTTCAAAGACTCCAGGAAATCGGTTGGAGAGAAAGATGATACCTTCTTACGAAACTGCAGCTGCATGAACAGGTGTTTGAGTTTGATGAATGAGTAGGAGACTTTCCGTTCTCGTTCATCATTAAAANAAAAAAAAATTATGAAGAAAATACAACAATGAAACGGTTCTCACATTTTATTGCCAAAACTCGACGATTTCATTGCTGAGACTAAACAGGGTACTTTTGTGTTTTTTTCTCATTCTCAAAAAAAACACGTGGAAGTATCAATACGCCAATATCTCCATCATCAGCGTTTTGCAGTAATACGAAAACAGAAGTTCAACGAGCTAATTTAGCTGACACATAATTTCCACTAAATTAAATGGCTATCTATCAACACCCTAACTGAACACAACCATCCCGTATGCATTTTTGTTCAATTAAATGACTTCTGTCTTCCTCTGCTCACTTGAATTTATTGTTGAAGAATAACGAGTCTTTGGCCAGAGTAACACATAAATGTTATTGATTTCAATTTTCTGACACTATACTATCAAAATTTCTTGTGAAATTTGGATTATACAAGGTGAGTCAGAATAAAACTGACACACTCAGACTACTGATTCATCACCTCATTTTGAGATGAAAAGATGTTATCTCCAAGAGAAAAAATTTTAAACTCTATACACTAATCGAAGTTTATCGACGTGATAATTTGAAGTTATGATTTTCAATTTTTCTAAACCAGTGGCGTAGTTACGATGGTGTGTGGTCATATTTTCCCTCATATTTTTTTTGGACAACTGAACTGATGAATGAGCACTGATGAATCAGGCTCATCGATACTCAACCTAAAAGTCATGACATTCCATTTGCCTAAAAGTGAAGGTTTCTGAGATATTTGCGAAAAACAGAAGATATGTCCTGTTGAATGATGCAACTTTCTTGTAACATAGGAATCATTGTCAACCTCGTGAAGTTTTTTTGATATTGGGAGTAGTCATAAAATAGTACAGGTAAGTCATAATGAGACCGACAAACTCCTTTTTTTTATTCGTTATATTATTTGAAAGAATTTTCTTTGGACTACTGAATTGATAAATGAGCGTTTGACATAAGTTCATCGATGGTCAACCTAAAAGTCATAGCATTCTATGTGTCTTTTAGGTTGAGTATCGATAAGTCAAATGCTCATTTCTCAATTCAGTTGTCCAAAGAAGATATGAGGGAAAATATGGAAAACGTGTATCCCAATTTAGATAATCGTGAAATAGCACGGCAGCGATCTTTCAAAAGTTTTCGATTGCGTGGATCATGAAATTCTGCTGCAAAAACTAGAAGTGTATGGCTTTAGAGATATATCTTTGAAATGGTTCAGATCATACCTGTCAGAACNTCCCATGTTACTTTATTAAGAGAATCTGTAGTCGGAGTTTGTCGGTCTTATTCTGACACCCTGTATAAATCTGATGTGTATGGCATATGACAAATTTCTAACCAAAATGCTGGCATTTTATCTACATTTTTCATTTTTTTCGATAACTATATCGATATCAACTAAACTACTGAAATAGGTTAATATCATCTAAATTATCCCTGTAGATGTTTCTATAGGAAAGTTATAATTTGGCTGCTTATCCTTCTCAGAAAATTGAGGTACCAAAAAAAAGCTCCAAATATTGAATTTTCATATATATAAAAACCCAGATACACTACTTAGTATTTGAATTTAGGTTATTAATAATCTGATAGCATTCCTCATTAAAATTTATCATGCAAATAAGTATATCTTCAACTCTACGAACCAATTCACCGAATGAATTATTCAGTTCTACCCAATTATCGAAGAAAATATTTGAACCCCAGAAATTATCAATTTTCAGTCATTCCAGAAAACTTATTATTTTTCTAGTGATTGGATTCATGCCTCATTGTCTTTGAAATGAATTATTTCAGGAAAAAAGGGGTGAAACAGTTGAACACTGTTTGTTTCCTTTTCGGCTGTATATTGACATAACTCAAAGGCAATATTTTTTTCAGAAAGTACTAGAAAAATGTTCATGTCTCCCTCTCGCGATTTTTTACTGTAGCAAATACGAAGTAAGCTTGGAAACAGAACGACTATCTGAAAATTGATGATTTCTGGAGTTCAAATATTTTCTTCGATATAATTGGCTAGAATTGAATAATTCATTCTGTGAACTGTTTTGCGAAATGCATTTTAAAGAGGAATGCTATCAGTCTATGAATAACTGATATTAAAATACTTACGAGTATTACCATAACTGGCTTTTCAAATATGAAAATCAAGGAGAAAAATTAATATTTGGAACATTTTTTGTTTCGTCTTTTTTATGAAAATACCACAACTTTCGAAGAAGGACAAGCAACCAAACAGTAACTTTTCTATAAGAACATCTACAGAGACAATCAGAATGATATTCACCTACTTCAGTAATTGAACACAGTATTCATTTTTTTAAACTTTTTTACGTGAAGTTTGTAATTTCTGATAAGTTCATACAAATTAGATTTGATTTGATATCGATATAGTTATTGAAAAAAATCGAGATGAAATCTCAGCTTTTTGGTTAGAAATTTGTCATATTTTGTACACGTCAGATTTATATACCATTAAACTGTATTTCATCCTTTTTAACAAAAAGAAAACAAATAGTAACGCTCCCGTTTCAACATAATAGCCAAACTAAACCCATACGCTCGGATAGTAGGGAAATCGAAATGGGCGTTCCACAGGGATCGATTTTGGGTCCAATACTATTCACTTTATATGTGAATCATCTTGATGCAATAATTGGTACTGCTGATTATACTGCGTATGCAGACGACTTTTCGACTACGAACGAAATGTATTGGAACAATTCATGCAGTTTCATCTTTTTTCATTAGTAGTAACCTATTTTTCAACACTAAAAAAACTCAGATGTTGAGATGTCACTGTCGCCAAAGAAATTTTGATTACTTCAAAGTCAAAATTGGTGAAAATACCATGCAGAATACACATGCAGAGGTTAGGTTTTTGGGAGTATATCTGGATGAACATCTCTCTTGGAAATTCCATTGCCAACAATTATCTTCCAAACTGAATTCTTCAAAATATCTCTTTATCAATTT
This sequence comes from Leptinotarsa decemlineata, assembly GCF_000500325.1. Lineage (NCBI taxonomy): Eukaryota > Metazoa > Arthropoda > Insecta > Coleoptera > Chrysomelidae > Leptinotarsa > Leptinotarsa decemlineata. The sequence goes on from NW_019291680.1 coordinate 33,338, forward strand.
ACGATTCATTTTAGAAGTGAAACAAATGATTTAAATCTGTTTTAAAAATCTGTTTAAAATCTGTGATTCCTAACACAGTGAATGTTTATTATACGCAAGTCGAATCGAGACTCAGATATGGCAATTGTCTATATGACAATGCACCAGATGCGAAAGATATTTTCATTGCACAAAAACGAATTTTGAGATGTATCGCGAGAGTTTCTAAGAGAGCATCGTGTAGAGCTATTTTCAAAACATTTCGTGTTTTGTCGCTTCCTTGTCTCTTCATTTTCGAAACGTGTGTCCATGTTTTTGAAAATAAGAACACTTCTATTTGCAATGAGGATATTCATAGTTATGAAACATAAAATTCAACATTTTCATGTGAATTAAGCAAAACAAAAATTTTCATGTGCTCCTGATCATTTTGGCCTCAAAATATTCAACAATCCCTCAGAAGAATAAGTAAATTGTCTTCATTTAAACATGGAAAAATGTTGTTATAGTATATGTGATTACCTATATGTGATGCAAATTTCAGTGTTGGTGTATTTTAACCTTTTTATTTTTATTTTTTAATGTAAATTTTTATTTAATTTCAATGTACTAATTCACCTGCCAATTGACAAATCCAATACATGTAAGCCATGTCAAAAAATGGAAATAAAATATTGATATATTGATTGATATAATCGTCATATTTTCCCAACTGAAGAACCAAATTTCACAAGCAACTTTGATAGTAAAGTGTCATAAAATCAAAATCAATAATATTTATTTCACTCAGGCACAAGACTCGTTAATCTTCAACAATAAATTCGAGTGAGCAAAGGAAGACAGAAATTATTTAATTGAACAAGAATACATACGAGATGTTGGCGTCCAGTTACGGTGTTGATAGTCATTTAATTTAGTGAAAATTATGATGTCAGCAAAATTAGCTCGTTGAACTTTTGTTTTCATGTTTCTGCAAAACGCTGATGATGGAGATAGTGGCGACTGGATACTTCCACGCGTTTTTTAGAGAATGAAAAAAACACAAAAGTACCATGTTTAGTCGAGTTTTAGCAACAAAATATGGGAACCTTTTTATATTTTCTTCTTTATTGTTTTCAATGAATGTTTTAATATTAATAAACGCTTTTCATAAAACTGGATGTATGTTGAAACAGAAGGGTTGACTATTCTGTAACGAATAAAATAATCAAAACACAAAACGAAAATGAGTATAGAGTAAAAAGAAATAAAAAGGTTAAAAATGAAAATAGGCAAAAAAATTAACCTCGAGACCTTCCTCGGAACCTCAAGAAGGAACTAGGCATCATCAAAAAAGATCTTTAGCGTAATGGTTACTGATGGTGGAACAGACTTTGGCTAGAAGACAGCAAGAGCTTCGCGAAGAAGAGAAGCCGTCAACAATCAGTGCTTGCTTTTCCCTACGTCCGAGGATCGTCAGAAAGGATAAGAAGAGATGGGTCCAAGAAAAACATCATAACCTGCTTCAGACCTGGAGTCACCATCCGTAGCAGTGAATTTATCTGATACCCTGTGAGTAAATCCTATAATGGTGAAACTAAGAGGCCATTGACAGTTCGCATTGTCGAGTACAAGAAAACCATACAACGAGGAGAAACCAGCAAATCGGGAATAGCAGAGCATGTTTGGACTCATCAACATAACATCAAGCGGTCCCAAGCTGAGGTCCACACGGAGAAACACTGGTTTAAGAGGAAGTTCAAAGAAGATGCATATATGTTTTCCAACGATGCATTCAGCCAAGCTAGCGCAGATATACCTAACTTATGGAAACCAGTTATTAAGCGGATATCGGTCAACTTTTGCCAAACGGTCAACTCCTGCTAAACCGGATGGAGGGAAGAGGGGATAGGTGACAGCGTTCGAATGACCTATAATACTATATTCGTTTGAAAATTGCTTTATAGGACCAAACTAACGTCAGTTACAAATACAAGTGGTATAAAAACACAGGAAGTTTTATTTCTCATTTTTTATGATGACCCCCTTACACATAGTAACGGCTACATCCATCAGGCTATTACATTTGCCTTCGGATATATTTCCTTTCAATTGTAATTGTTATTTTTGATAGATAGAATTATCGGAAAATAATGTATATCAAAATGTTTGTCAAGTATTCCCAAAATATTATTTTGAAACACATGGAATTTTAATATGGAAAATGAGAAATAAAATGTTAATTCCTACTTGGTACAACATATTAGACAAACATACCTGTGAATAATCAATTATTTCAAAATTGGTTATTTAGAGGTATGGCTGAACGGACGTATCTGTTATGATACTTTCCAATTAAAAGCCTCATTAAGCGAGTGGTGTTCAAAACCTATCGCTTCTTCGATTATTATTTGCCAAAAATTGATAACCTTGTATATGAGTCACCTTTCTAGGACGTCACAGAAAAATAATTATTCCATTTTCTCCAAGACAAGATCACCTACCAACAATTCTAATAACAGCGAATTTCTACGTTTCTGACTACATCTGTTCAAGTTTCGGGAAGTTCCATTATATCATGAAACATCCCGTGGCTTGGACTACCTATCGGGCGCGTCCCCAGGTGGCGGATAGGGGAACGACCAGGGGACTGGAGGCCCTGTCCAGGAAGCCAAAATGGCCTTACGGACGGGGTCGTCGGACTCCTGGTCAGTGGCAGAAATAAGTAAGGTGAGGGGAACTAAAACTCCCCAAAAGCCTTTGTAAAACATGCCACCGTGGACCAGCCTACCCAAGCTAAGGTGTAAGGAATCGTGCCGATAGCTGAATGACCGCAGGGTGATATGCGATTACGAACGATCCCCTTGGGGAACTGGGCGAAACCTCATTGTCATCAGCCTACCTCTGGTAATGCGGGGTTCTGTCAGAGGTGACCAACTCTTCCCTTGCTACTCGTGGGAACACACATGAGTGAAACAAACACAAAAACAGAAACAACAAAAACCAATCCCGAGGCTGGACAGAAGTGCTCACCTCAATCTAAGGCAGTGCCTGGGGATGAACAGAAATGTCCACCCCAATCTATCGCTTGGAATGAGGCTGGACATAGCAGATCACCTCGTGATGTATTACAAAGACCACGGCGTAAGCGCATTTGCGGCGACGAGGCCAAAAGGAGAAAGAGAGCGTAAGATACAGGAGTGGCAGCAACTATAAATGCACCCTCCTCCTCCCCTACTCCACTTTCAACAGCAAGGGCACTTCCTGCGCCGTGCGCCAAGAGCTCCGCCTTGAATAAAGGCAAGGAACCGGCTGCTCCTGAAGGAAAGTTTCCTCACTTATGCACCTCCACGGAGAGAACCCCTGGAAGCTTCAAGCAGCCGCGCAACGACAGAAATGTCGCTGTACCTTCCAAAACCTTCGCGGAGGCCACCGTGAGACACCTCAAGATTGCCAAATCGGCGAGTCTTGGCCTACACCTGCCAATATAAAGGAGATGTCTCCTAGTGGCCTGTCCATCTTCCTGGAAAGGACAGGATAGACGATGACCTAGGAGAAAAACTCTTCGGGAGGATGTACAATGGGTCACATGTGGCCTAAGTGCTGTGGGTCTACACTCACCCTCCCTACTCTACAGATACAGAGATACAGATCATGAAAGATACCTACTAGTACTTCTTTATTCATTTATTTATTTGTAATGCAATACTCTACAGGACATAGCCCAATTACAGAGCAGTGACAAACAAATGACTGTAAAGTCTACAAGATCAGTAAATGTTTCTGGTCTCAGCAAGGAAACGTTTTCTATTGAATAATCAAAGATCAAGATATTCGTTTTCAAACTTTAGGATATGACCTTATATTTATCCGGGTTCAGTGACAAGTTATTTCGATAACACCATTCTACAACCCGTCCTACGTTTGCTGAGAGGTTCACATAATCGTCTATGTTCTCAACGAGGCAGTATAGTTTTAGATCATCGGCATATAAAAAAATACACATCTAAGTTTGGTTGAAAAGGGGAAGAAGCGGTATACGATTGTTTGAAAAGATTGGCAAAACCGTTTACGATATTAGAGGGCCCCTCCAGCAATTGACCTTCAAAATTCAGTACTTGTGATATTTTGGAGCTACCTCGTTTATTATTTATAAATGACCAAAATCTGTTGGGATTGATATGTATTCCTTCCTCAGTTTCACCTAAGAATTTTTTATATGCCACATCAACATCATGCTTTATTTTTGCTCGAAGATGTTTGAAATCTTCAAGGGCCTGCAGATTACACTCACGCTTGTATTTGCGCCAGATTCTGCTTTTAGCCTGCAAATCTCTAGTAATGCTTCTATTATACCAAGGAGGATATTTATTTTTGGATTCAACTGTATACTTGGGACAGCAGCGATCAAAAACATTATAAAGTTTTCCATAGAAATATGTGGTTGCATCTTCTGAGTCATCAAGGATTTCCAAGAAGGTCCAGTCAATATGAGATATTTGATTATACAGTTGTGGATAGTTGGCTCTTTTGAAATTATAATTATTCTAGAAACAGAAATGCAGTTTATTTTTGTAGTTATCTTTCGTCTCAAGTACACAAGTAATATCCAAGACAGAATAATCTGATCTGATCTGATCTAATCTTCGACTACAAAAGGATCCATTGATTTCTCCACATGACACTCTCCATTAAAAAATACCAGGTCAAGAAGTCTATTGAGTTTATTATATACAAAGTTATTTCGAGATACGTCAAGGATTTGTAAAAAGTTATTGAGAATAGTAATTTCCCTATTAGTTGTACCATGATTAAGATGGCTAGCATAATTGCTAATATTAAAATCTCCTACAATGAGAACTGCACTATTATGTAATATGGATAATTATGAATACGTCAGCATACGTTTTGTATGAACCAACATGTTTCTTTCAGTTTTCATACAGAAATATCTCTATAGGGGCAGATATCGGATATTAATTGAAACAATTAGCAGTAATATCCAAGCACCCACCATTCGGATGAACATTCAGTGATATGTATCCAATTCACGAATATAAAATGACTTTGAAAACCAAAATTATTTCAGTGTGCAGAATGGAAGTGGCTACTCTACAATGAGCAAGATGCTCTCCGATTTGAATTTACCGTTCATGAGTTACTCTACTTATCAGCACCACCACGAAAATATAGCTGATATCTCTGAAGAGACTGCTTAGAAAATCATGGAGGAAGCAAGTTGCTGTGTTCACCGAATATAAATATGATTTCACAGGCCTGTATAATTGGAGCTAGAACGAAAAAAAAATTATTCTTGGGCGTTAGAAATAAGTTTTGTGTCGTGTGGTCGCGTTCCGTGGTGAAAGAGAATATTCCTTTACCTGAACAGAAATGCTACATAAATTGGAGTAAACCATCAATCAGTATGGAATGGAGGGTTTCGAAAGGAGCATCGAAATGTAAGGTTTGAAATTCCAAGAGATATGTAGAAAAGATGAACATCAGAAAATTATGAGACGCAACAGTAAAGATCAATTCGAGCGGGAGACAGATTTTTTCAAATCATTGAAATGGGAGTGTTAGTTAAAAAAGTAGAATTTAGTAATGATATAATTTGATTATAAATACTCAAATATTAAAATAAAAAAAATATATTTTATGAAATGAATCAAGAACGCAATGTTCAATAAAAACAATTCATCCTCATTATTAAAAAAAATCTGATTATGAGTATTGAAATTTCAGGCTAAACTTTTGAGTTCAGAAAAAAGTTGGCAATCGATTGAGGTGAAAATATACGGAGAGTCTCATTTAAAAAAATATATTTTATGAAATGAATCAAAATGTAATGTTTAATTGTTTTTCGGTTAGCACCACGTTAATCAGTGAAAAATTGTTACTTTTTCTCTAATGCAACCGAACTCTCATCTTCAATTGTGTGATTGATGACTTTTTTATTTTGTGGTAATTCATGGTCACTTTAATGAAATGAATAAAAACACTTTTGTCTAATAAAGAAGTTAGCAAAGTGCTGACTTGAGTTTGACCACACTGTATAGGAAGAATACCAGCACTTCCAGATATATCCCCGACAGCTCCCACCATTGCCCACAATGAAAATTTTTCTTTGTCCAAGAAGATAGCTAAAAGTAACGGCTATCCTTGAAAAATAGTGGATAAGTTAATAACGAAGAGAAAATTCAGAGATTCTTCGTCAATCCTTGACTTTTCAAAAAAAAAGAAGATTCAAAATATATGGTTCTTCCTTACGAACCAAAATACACCAACAAATTGGTTGAATTTTTTTGAAAATTGAATATAAAAGTGTTAGTCATACGCGAAAGTGTCTTTCAGGCACAAATTAGAAGAAAAATCCCTTCCGAAACAACTACTTTCACATGAACATTGATTATATGAAAGGAAAAAAGTTCTTTCGAAACAACTACATGTGAATGGTGAATTACAAAAAAATCACTTGTTCTATACAGTTTGTACTCCAAAAATTCGTTGTGGAATTGAAACAAATGTAATTAACAGGTACTCCACACTACATATAGAAGAGTATTGACCTGAAATGTCACTTGCATGGGACACTACCATTCGACCATAATCAAACGGTTTTATTTAGCTTGCCCCGTTTGTTTGTGTAAAATTTAGTAATAAAAGTTTGACCCCCTTCCTGTTGAAAAATTGATCTGATATTTGGCACACACATTTAGTTTCGATGACAATACAATTTACTGAATTCTCTGCCATTGTAATTTCAATATGACAGCATCTACAAAATGGAATTTTACTTCATAACTACCTCAATATTGATATCAAATGACAAGGCTGCTTGACTAGTAGAATAGTAGGTAGTACACTTTGAAAAAGATGCAAATTCAACCTTAGTAAAAATAATTGGAAAACTGGTAAAAAAAAAGAATAATGAAATTTTTGACCAGTAATGGGATATTGAGTACACATCAGTATGACTTTCAGAATTTTAAGAGTACAAGTGAAGTTATATCAACAGTATTGCAATTGGTGTATAATGAAATCAACAGCGGGGAAGCCACTGCAGCAGTGCTTTGTAACTTATCCAAAGCTTTTGACTGTGTCAATCACAGCATATTGCCTCGGAAACTCATAAAATATGGTTTTAGGGACAACACTCATATTTGGATTAGTTCATACCTTTATGACAGAAAACAATTTGTAAGAACGTCATCTAACTCGGACGTGGGAGAGATAAATTTTGGAGTACCTCAAGGCTCTGTGTTAGGTCCTATACTGTTTCTGTTATACATTATACAATAAAAAATAACTCCACTTTGAAATTTTTGGGAATTTATTTTGATGAAAATTTAAAATTCTCTCAGCATATTGCACAACATCAACAAAAAATTGGCATCGGGATGTTTCGCACTGAGAAACATCTCAAAGGAACTGGGGTTTGCTGCAGCGAAAGGAGTGTACTATGCCTCAATAGACTCTCATCTAAGGTATGGCATACAATTTTGGGAAAATTGCAGTAAAAAACTTATGCAGTCGGTTTTTGTGTTGTAGAAAAGGGTTATCGGGTACTTATGTAAAGCGAAACAGCGGGATTCATGTAAACCCCTTTTTCGAGAACATAGAATCCTTACGGATATTTCAATAATATTTATATTGGAAATCGTGTCAATTATACATAAAAATAGGGAGAACTATGAATCTACAGCTACACCTATATATTCCAATTCCAAAAACATGTTTGGTTCAAAACTCGTTGATATATAATGGAATCAGGATATTCAATCAACTTTCCAATGAAATCAAAGAGACTCCTTTCATCATATTCAGAAAGAAATGTAACAATTAAGTGATAAAGCCTATTATGACCTACAAGAATGATGAAGCCTATCATGACCTACAAGAATGACGATGCCCTGTAATTTAGAATGTGATGAAACTGCGATTGTACTGTGTGTGAAACATATATTTTTATTCGTTGTCCTAGTTCTGCATATGTATGTATATATAGTTTATATTTTATTTTAATCATTTATATTTTATACACTTATACTTCACATCTCATACTTCATGTTTATATGGGTATCAAACTACAGGACTTGACTATTAGAATGATAGTATAAACATTCAACATGTTTTCTCTCCCTCTTTCCTCTCTCCTTCCTTTTTTCTCTTTTTTTTTTGTTTTTTCTCTAGGTTACTTTTTTTTCTTCCAGGCTAGAACTAAGATCAACAGTACTCTTCCGGTACATATTGTTTCTAGCCTCATCTGTAGTTTTTTCAATACTTTTATAGATTGAATAATTATTGTCTTTATATGCAATAAAGAACTACAAATAAATATTATTATTATTATTAGGACACTTTGAAATAGATGCAAATTCAAAGTGACCGCAGCTACAAAATGGTGGATTACATAGTACCATGTAATACTTAGACACTAAATGAATTGAACAGAATGAGGAAAATTGAATAACGAAATTAGAAACTGAAAACTTAAAAATGAAATAGGTAAAAAAATCAGGTCAAACGATTATATTGAAAAAAAAAATGATGTGATATACTAGAAAATAATTTGGAAGATCCTAGTTAGCAGCCATCACACCACTCTCCTCAGCAATCTATGGTATTGATCAGATTAAAAATTAATAAAATCGTTAGTATTTACATATTTACTCGGGTTACGCCACGCCCAACGATTTTATTATTTTTTAATCTGATCAATACCGTAGATTGCTGAGGTGAATGGTGTGATGACTGCTACTTAGGACCTATCGAATTATTTTCAAGTTTTTAATACATTGTCTACATCTTTTTTTCAATGAAACTGTTTGACACAATTTTATTCATCATGGAAGTTAACTGTGAAGTGGAATGCAAATTATACAACTGACTTCACTTTCGTTTTTCCCTAATTAATATTTTCTACAAACGTTAATCAATTCGATGGGATTTTCAACATTGGAATTTTTGGGTCACTGTCGATAGGTGAGATTTTGTTAGGGGCAACAGTTGGCTCGCAAACTAAATTGTATAGTATATTTCTTGTCGAGTTTAATTTTCAGTTATGATATTCAAGTTCGGATGATCATTCCATTTGGACATTTAATTTGTCATGCTCAGATAAACCGGTCGCAGTGATCAAAATCGATTGTGTTTTGTTTATTTTCTATTTCAAGTTCTGAAACTGTTTGCAGTGATCCCATCAATGTCATTTTTTTTAAATTTCAGTTTGAATTTTATTTTCTTGGAACTAATTAATTGCAAAGAAGATGATGCAAGCTACATCTGAGCGATTACGTAAGATGAAGAAAAACAAGTTGTAGGTGAAGACAAGAACGGTGATGTGTTTGAAGAATATTTTGTTCAAATAATAGACCACATTCCACCTAACTCTGAGATTGTGATGAATAATGCAATTTATGTTTCCAGAAAATTTGAAAGAATACCAACTAATACAATGAAAAAAGCGGGTATCACTGGGTTTACTTCTTCAAAAACATACTATTTAATGAAAGTATGTTTAAGATAGAACTATTGTCGATACTGGGTGATTTCCTAAGGTAACTCACACCTATAACTTTTTTATTATTGGAGATAGAGAAACGAAATTTGGGGGGTTGTGTATTATAGTTCAATTTACATTTTTTGACATATTTACTTGCTTTGCCGTACTTTCGTTTTGACCGGAAATGGCCCCAGCTTTCGATTTTGATCTTTCACAAAAAGCCGACGAGCCACCCCCTTTCCATTTGAAAAAATCAAGTTAACTGGAAAAATTCATATTTGCGGCTGTGAAATAATTCTTAAAACGACTGTGCAGTCATAAGCCTGAAAGTCGTAGTTTTCCCATGTTACTTTATTAAGAATGAAGCGATTTACACGATCCATGGCATTCTAGATCAAAAAATAAAAACTGAAATAAAAATGATTTTATTTGTCAAATATTGACAAGTGAAGTATTGTTGGATTTAGAATTTCATTCTTGATGGAAATAAGTAAAAATATATAGGATATCCTATTTAAAAATCGAAAGTTGAGGTCATATCCGATCAAACCGGAAGTACGGCAAATCAAGTAAATATGTCAAAAAATGTAAATGGAACTATAGTACACATCCTTCAAATTTCGTTTTTCTATCTCCAATAATAAAAAAGTTATAGGGATGAGCCACCGTAGAGAATCACCCGGTATATAGTATGTTCAAATAATGCTCGTTTAACGGAATATGAAGTCAACAAGTTGGCTCAGAAACGAAATATAATATATCATTCATGTGCCGCCTCATCATTGCAAACTTAGTCCCATTGAACACGTTTCGGCTCGAGTAAAAGGTTTCGTTGCAAGAAGAAACACGACATTTCGAATGAAAAAATATTGAAAGAAGAAGACAACGTGTGGAAATAAGACCATTTAGTTGAGGAAAGTGTAGAACCTTTGATCATAATACCGAATGAATCTGACGAAGATTCGTCAGATTCATCTGATGATAACACAACATAACTTTTGCTTGTATAGAGTCTTCCAACAGGGACTTCCGAACTTTGACAATTGATAACGGAGCTACATCTGTCAGATTGGTTGTCATTTATTTAGTATGTTTTTCCAAATCGCCAAGGGCGGATATGTCATTCAACAAAATATGAAAATAAAATTGTTTTATCAAAATGGGTATTCTGTTCGAGCAACGTACCGTGCGCTTCATCCATTTTACGGTCACCATAATCGTCTTACCGAAAGGACTATTCACAATGTGGTGGATGAATTCGAGTCCACTAGTTCGGTAAACGATCGACCAACACCCGTAGGTTGACGAAACGCAAGATCTGCCGAAATCATCGCCTCTGTCTGTAGGTGATTCGATAAGCAACCCGATCCTGATTTGACACCGATCACTCATAATCGTGCATACAGAATGGAAACAACTAATCTACTGCACACTGGAGCGATCGCGATACTACACCGATAATTATCGGAGTCGCGTCGGTGAAGGGGACACAGCTACCGGGTCGCTTGAGCGAAAGAAAGGCGCAATATCGTTCAACACGATCATGTCGGGTCAGCAAGAAGAGGTGCAATCCTTTATTTCCTAGTAACTATTTGAGCCCATTCTATAAAACTCTCTAAATTTCTGTTCATGATGAGAGAGCTCACGAGAAACCACTGCCGAACTGTATTTAATATTAAACATTATATAGGTGTCCCCAGTGTTTTCTAGATTCCCGTATCCTCGTTTGCGAATACCGGTAAGCAAATACAACGTCCTCCTCTGAGGAGCTCATGACGACTGATGAAAACAAGGAACTAAACGATAATAGACAACGATATGTATTCGATGAATGGGCCCCGGAGCCTAATTTTCATCAAAAATAATCTTCACCGATGAGGCCCATTTCTCAATGAATAAGTACGTAAACAAGCAAAATTATCGAATTTGGAACGATACCAATCCACATGAGATCCAAGAGCATCCAATGCATCCCGAGAAAGGCACTGTTGTGGATTTTGGGCTGGTGACGTCCTTGGTAGATATTTCTTGGCCAGGCCATCACTGTCAACTGCGAGCACTATAGGTCGATGATTGCCAACTACTTTTGGCCTGAAATAGATGATCTGAACACCAACGGCATGTGGTTTAAACAGGACGACGCTACGTGCCACACAGCTCATGCCGCATTGGATATTCTGCACGAGCGATTTAAGGACATGGTCATCTCACGTGAAGGATGTGAACTGGCCATCGATATCGTGCGATTTGACCCCGTTTGACCCAATTCACACAGAATGCATATCTGGCAGAGACGGGGCACGGGACCTTTTTCCCTTCCGCGTCTCTCCTATGTGAACAAATGGTCCAATATATCTGGCAGAGACGGGGCACGGACCTTTTTCCCTTCCGCGTCTATCCTATGTGAACAAATGGTCCAATATTCACAGAAGTGACGTGGCGCGGACGGCCGCCCCCGCCCGCCCTCGCCCCGTCTTTTCGCCGGCCTTGTGGCGTACAAGAAGGGGCACGCCAGTTCCTCGCCACGTCTTTCTCAGTGTCCATCTTCAAAAATGCGGAATGATGTTGACTCCAACATACAATTTTGCGAAGGAGTTGGTAAATATCCTTGTTTATTTGATTTTATTTGTGGTGATTATTGAAATAGGAGTGCCCAAGACCAGGCCTGCAGAAAATTGCTGATGAAATACACCAAATCCAACATATATTCATCATTTTCGTCACTGTTTGAAACGCTATGTTGTAGTCTACAAAACCAACGGGTTAGGTTAGGTTAGGTCCAAAGTGAGTGGGTCTATTCGACCTTCCGCCGCAACTCGCAAGGGTTTATTGTGGCTCACACTTATTCACACTCGACCAGATAAACCCAGCTTCTTAACGAAGCCGATTAGTTTGTATGGTGAGTGGTATTTCAGGTCAGATGGTAAAAGTACGGCTCTGCCGAACTCTAAAAACCTAATTCGGTCCCCAGCACATACTTTGTGCCTTCCCCAGGGAAGGCACAAAGTATGTGCTCTGCTTTTTCATCATTTTCCAAACAGATGCGATACACACTGTCTTCCGACAGTCCGAATCTCTGCATACGATGATTCAAATGACAGTGACCTGTTAAAAGGCATGTTAGACATCGTAGTTCATCCCTACTGTAGTTCAACGACTGTTTGGTATCAAGCTTCGCCTTGGAGTGAGCTAATCCTGGAAGATTCTTCCAGAAGTCCATAAATCTTCTGGCCATCCAGGTGTTCAATGTTTGTTTAGCAAAGCCTAAAGCGATGCCAATGACAGGTTCTGGTCTAATGAAGCTGCTTGCAGCACCCTCCTTTGCAAGGTAGTCAGCAGCCTCATTGCCTTCCAGACCAATATGGCCAGGAATTCAGACCAAAGACAATCTGTTGAGTCTTCCTATCGAAAAGAGTCGTTTTTGGCAATTTGCTACCAATTTAGGCGTCCGAGAATATTTTTATTGACTTGTATATAAGGTTGGATTCTTCCAATTTCTCCGCACACAATTCAATAGCGTAAATTTCCGCTTGAAATACAGTCGCATAGGTACCTAGGCAGGTTGATATATCTGTCCTGGGTCTGCGACTGAAAACACCCGCACCAGAACCGAAAGGTGTTTTTGATCCATCTGTGAATCAACAACTATCTGCTCTTAATATTTCCTTCTCCCGGGGGATCCAGTCCTCTCTACTCGGGAACAGTATGTAAGGCATCTCGTAGTTGACAGTTGGAGGCATGAAGTCAGAGGTCATTTCCAGAATGCTGTGACTTCCAGTGTCAATCAACTGTATGTTGCACTTTGCATTAAATTGATTTGTGCATTTGGCAATGTGCACAAGTCTATATGAAGTCCATCTCGCCTCTCTCTCCAGAAAAATGTGGAGAGGAGGTAGGTCTAGCAGGATCTCCATGGCCGCTGACGGTGTGGTGCTGATGGCACCACTGATGGTCAGAGAAGCCTGTATCTGTAAGCCAGAGAGCTTCGCCTGGACCGTTTTCTGTAAAGCCTTCGGCCACCAGGCAATTACACCATAAGTGATCATTGGTCCGACAATCATCACATAAAAACAATAAATTTGTTTGGGACCTAAACCCAAAGTTTTACCACAAATCCTTCGACATGTCCATAGAGACAGTCTGGCTTTGTGTAAAACTTTTTCCAAGTGAGCGTTTTATCAAGGACAATGCCAAGAGATTTCACCTCCGTTCCAAATGGAATGCCTCATCATTGACTGACGTCCTTTCTTGCTACTGTCCCGCCCCTCTGTGTGCATTGCTCGTCCGTACCATGCCTAAGCCTCGTCTCTGCCAGACGTCTGTTATGTGAATTGGGTCTTAGACTTTTGCTTGTGGAGTTTTCTTAAGTTGCAGGTGTATGCGAATAAACCACAAATCACAGCGGTCCTCAAAAGCAACATACCCAATGCCGTCGGTAAAATTCAGCCTGACTTATGGTTTAGAGTCATGGAAAATTGACGTTTCCAATGCGCTTCACCCAGAGAAGCGGTGGCGGACATTTGAATGATATTATATCCCACACATAATGGCATCAATATGTCTTTCAAACGAAAAAACACACTTTGTTTCGTTCAAATTTGAAGATAAGACACGCTTAATGAAAGACTCCTCGCCTAATTTCTTTTCAAATAAGCATACCTATTTATTATAAAGCGAATATTTCAAATTGAAATTTTATAACAATAATAATTTTAAAGAAATAAATACACATGGTCGATAATTTAATTGAGTATTTTTCATTAAATAGACAAGCGCACGCCTCTGCAAATATAAAAAGACCCAAACAATCTTTGAATCTTTTGTTTGCGACCAGTTAGCCATTCAAAAATCATAAATCCGCTGTGGCAAATCATAACGAAATCACAAAGTATTATTTAAGCACTCTTTTATTGCGTTCTTAATGAGCAATAATTAACTTTTACTTCTACAGTATAATTTAAAACACGTCTGAAGATAATATTGCATAGTGAAGGTGTTGCAGTTTTTTAAAGTAGTGAAAAACCTAAAAGTAAATTTTATCAAATACGATTGTTGGGTTTTTTCCCCAAATATCGATCAATTCCATCCTTTCATTTCAAAAATTAAAAATGTATCTGTGATGGTAAGAATGAATAACCTTCGGTTATTCATTATTCGCAAAATGTTGAAAGTAACCAGTTATCCCACCATGATTTTTAATCTTTAAAAAGTTCGACTCGATTCGAACTTGACATTGATCAATTTTCGTGCTCGATCAAAAAACATCGAAAAGAGAGCGAATAACTTTTTATCCTACTAAACTGTTATGTATAATATTAGTTTATCGCCAAAAGAGAATTACACAATCTCGAATGCTCTTTGAACTCATGACTTGTCAAGTCTACTTCTTATTTCATCTCTCAAAATGATAATGAATCAATTGAGGAAATTATCTCGAGAGTAAACGAGAGTAAATTGTTCGGCAAACCCATTGTAGCCAAATTAATGTTAATTTCATTTCAAGACTTCAACATGCACTTGAACTTACTCTTTTTTTCGTTCATCTTTGTCTAGGGTATTAGATGCGTCCAATCCATTTACAATTTTTTTTTCACACTGTAGTTTTTCATTGACTGTTTTTGATATACTGGATAACTCTGTTTTTTCGTAGTTGCAGCAATCCATTTTTGAACAAAAAAGCAGTGGCACAAATACTCAGAAAAACTCGGACTGAACTACACTGAGGCTTTTTGAAAATAACGGAGAAATATTACGACTTGAGCAGTTTTTATAGTAGTTTGTGACATGGCGCGTAGAATTTATGATTCAAATATGTACAACCGTTCGACACGGAATCGGACACAGAAATGAAACAGAACAGATAACGAAGGAAGTACTGCCTCCTCATTTATATCTAAGCTCTTGAAAGCTTGTAATGATGGTGGGAAAAACTACAAATATAAATGGTGCATTTATATGTATACTTTTTTTCTTAAGTGAAGAATCAGCTTGCCTTTGATAAGCTCAACCTAACCACTTAGAAACGTTGTGATGAACGTCTCATCTACCTTCTGACGTGTATTTATTTATTTTATTTATTTATTAACTCGAGGACAATTAAGTAAAAGATGAAGTTTCTCCGGTTCATAATTCAAAAATTGGAAAGAACATACACAACATTTATATGTGAATGAGAAAAATTAAAGGTCTCAGACTTTAAAAATTTATTAATTTAATGACTGCTCAGTGCTGACGACAGAAGATAATAAACTCTTCGAATATATAAAAACATTTCTGTATCAGGAGTGATTTTAAGTTGGTTTTGAAAAGTGTTGTGGATGTTGCAGATTTGATGTCGGGTGGTAATATACAGGGTGGGGCACCGAAAACGAAACAGATCGAATATCTTCAAAACACATGTGTTCTGAAAAAAATGAAAAAACACTACGACTTTTAATCTTCCTATCATAACCTCAACTATCATACCTCTTCACCCACCCCTCGGTGACTATCACCCAAACAATTTGAAAGATAATTTCATATCTAAGGTGGCCTATCTAAGGTGGCAGAAAAAGCTATTGAATTTCAGATACTTAATTATATAAATCAATACCACCAATTCAGTCGGGATTTAGAAAGAGTTTCAGTTGCACTACTGCCTTACTGCACGTTGTGGATGATATCATTAGAGCCACTGATAGAGGAGTTATAACAATTTTGATTCTGCTGGAATTCACTAGAGCTTTTGATACCATCAATCATGAACTGTTGATGTCCATACTCCATTACATAGGATTCTCAAAGCAATCTATTACATTACTGTGGAATTACTTGACTGGAAGAAAACAAATGGTGCGTATTGATGGAATTCGCTCGGAATACCTTCATATTAAATCGGGTGTACCACAAGGTTCCATTCTAGGACCACTGCTTTTCAATATCTACACCTATCTCATCAGAAGCTTGAATCATTGTAACGTTCATCTGTACGCTGATGACACACAAATATATTACAGCTTTCCACCGCAGATGTTCAATGTTGCTATGCAACTGATGAACAATGAACTTTCCTCTTCTATCAAATCCGCTACTGACCATTGTCTTCTCATTAACCCGAATAAGTCGAATATTTTAACGTTTGGCCCGCCACAAAAGAGACAAATAATCGAGGAAATGGTTAGAATAAAAGTTATGGGTTCTCCACTTCATAACGTTGGAATGGTGAAAAACTTGGGGGTTCTTATGGACAACAGCCTAAGATTCGAAAACCACATCATGAAGCTTATTCAACGAGCATACGCCTCTATTAAACTGATATATGGGAGCAGACATTATCTCACTAGGAAGGTAAAAATAACTGTGTGCGAGACTCTTGTACTCTCTCACTTCAATTATGCAGATGTTCTATATAGTCCAAAATTGACTGATATATGTAAACGTAAAATTCAGGCTGTTCAGAATTCATGTTTATGTCTGATCTTTGGGGTGAGAAGAAGGTAAGCGATTTCGTACACCTTAAAACTAGCTGGGTGGCTAAACATGGAGAGTTTTGTGCATGCTAGCATTGTGCATGCTAATGTTTTGTTTCATAAAATAATAACAACGAAAAAACCGCCTTATTTATATAATAAAATAACATACAGAACTGATGTACACAACGTAAATATTAGGCATAAGCATGCCTTAACCCCACCCCAGTTCAGAACTGAGTTTTTCAAAAGATCGTTCACATATCAAATTTGCAAATTATATAATGCTTTACCGTATCAAATTAAATTCAATATAATTTCAAACATCAAAGACAGCATAAAAAATCATCTTCTCCTGCAATAGATTTTATGATTAGGACGGTAGTATAGATCACCCAAGTTTAATCAGTAGTTGCCCTTATTCTTTAATTAAATTTAACTTTACGTATATACAAATATTTTTTTTTTCGTTTAAACTTTTACTCTAAAAAGAGATATTCGAAGAGGTATTTCGAGGTTAAGTGGAAGAACATGTTACTTTTATTGCGATGAAAATTCGTCTTTTATTTTCCTGTAATAAAAAATGTCATTGTATAAAAACTGTTAACTACCTAATATTGGAAATAATAAAGACGAATTATTATTGTTATTATTTTATGGAATTCAGCCATGTCAATTTTAGCTACCTAACTTTCGATCTTGGCGCCTTCTTGCGGGAAAAAACTGTTCCGTATTCCAAATTATGATACTTCATTCGCAAGCTAATTTGACATAAATTCGGCGATAATGCATCATGGAGTTTTTCTACGGGAAAAAACAAGATGGCGACTTCACAATGGCGGACAAGATTTGCAATTATGGTCCGATTTGATTCAAAATTGATAAGTTTTCACGGTCGGAAATTATGAATTGTTTTTCAATGCACAAAATCAAGATGATGGCTCTTGGAATCCAAATTGAATGACGAGACAAAAGTGTGCTGTCGTCAGCAATGCAATATATTGGATTCTTGGTTTTTTCCAATAAGTCGTTGATATACAATAAAAAGAGGGTTGGAAAGAGGATTATGAATCAATCGATAAATAAACTGTAATCAAAACATTTTCTTTGGTTTTCATGGTTTTCATATGTGGAAATTATGTATTTTTTTCACAGGAATGAATAACGGATTCATTAATTTGTGAAATTTATGAATTACTTCGTCGCCATTATGGTATCGGTTTTTCCTAAATATTTTCAAAAATTATCAAAAAGGTCTTGAATAATAGGTTGATAGCTTATTTGAAGTCAATAAGTCATTTGTTTTCAGGTCAATATGGCTTTCAAAGTTCAAGTGATACCGAGTCTACAGTAATGGATGTTATTTCTAATGTTCAACAATAATTGGATAGAGATATGAAATGTGATCTATTATCTCTCGATTTGCGGTATTACAATTGTGTTTAGAAGGCTTCCTGTATTTACAGGCTTTACGAACTCCCACAATTTTTTATCTATTTTGTATATAATATGTATCAATGAAAGACAAAAGTTTCGCAAAGATCTTCAATTAATTGAAGATATTGGTTCATTTCAATAACGGAAAAACACATCATAGTAACAAAATTATGTTGAATGTCAATATTAAAAGTTGAAAGTTTCTAATGTCATAAACAATTGAAATCAAATTAACATTTATCGTACAATGACGTCCTTGGAGTATTAGCAATAAAAACAGCTAATCAGGAAACGATAAACAACTAATACAATGATTCAATTTCCTAACGAAATATTTATTATTATTTTATATTAAATATAAATTATATTTTTGAATGCGACTTTCAAATGATTTGCAGATTACTGAACACAATCAACACAAATACCACACAACTCTTGCAAAAATTACGATATATTATTCAATGACGGAGAAATATGTCCATTACTCATGAGAATGACATTTGCCAGAGGTGAAAATTCTGCCCGCCAACCTCCATACTTTAAACTATTGTTAACAATTTGGAGTTCACTTCGGTGTCACTTCGCGACATAGAATAATGTGTCGTCCCCGCAGGTCTTCAAATCAGTCGATAGGACTCGAGACAGACGACCGAGGAGGCCACACATTTCAGTCCTCACGTTTGACCAAAAACGTGTTCGAATGGACATTCCTAATGCTTTGTTGGCGCAGTTCAGGCGCAATAATTTATTATTATTATTTTTCCATCGTAGTTTGCGCTGGTCAGGCCCTATCCCTCGAAGCCCCGATACATTCGAGAGGGCGCGCTAGCATTATCAACCAATGACTACTCACCACACCGTGGGGTAAGTGATCATTGAGTCCGAGAATAATGTGCCCTGAGCAAGCGCAGTGAGCCAAAAATGACAGCCTTCTGCATCTGTCCGGCTAAGATTTCTGCCTTAGTGCGGCAAGCCGGTATGATTGTAAGATTCGAGAGTAGAGAGGGCATTATTCCACCAAGGACTTCAATAATCAGAACAACTATCTTGACAGAGTGATTCTCACCGAATATCCCTCGAACATTGATAAATAACTCATAATTTTATCACAACTTCCTCAAGCACGTTATTTTAGGTAACATCCCTCCGCCTTCGGCGTCAGGATGTTACCAAATAACGTGCTTTCGAAAACTGTGATAAAATTATTTCGTTAGTTAACAATGTCCTTGGGATATTATAGCTGAAAATGCCCTTGTAGAACGGAACTGCAGTAACGTTAGTTATAAATACAAGTGGTATAAAAACGTAGGAAGTTTTAATTCTCATTTTTCATCTACTTCCAACTGTTGCGAGCAGTTTCATCGGACCAGAACCTGTTATTGGCATCGCTTTAGGCTTTGCCAAACAAAGATTGTACATCTGAATGGCAAGAAGATTTATGGACGTCTGGCAGAATCTTCCAGGAATGGCTCACTCCATGGCGTTTTTTCACCCTTCGAAGCTTGATACCAAACAGTTGAGATGAACAGTTGTGTTGAGAAAGGTTCTCTTGCAATTTATTGAACGAAAACAAAATGGCGAGGATAACATATACAACAAATATGTTTATGGCGTTCTTTCTATCAGTAAAACAAAAAACTCAATGTAAGATTTGGTCACGTGAATATTCGGTCTTTAAATAATTGTTTTGGTGATTTCTAAGACTCTATCAATAATAACAAAATTTCAATAATTGGAGTTACGGAAACATGGCTCACTCCAGAATATCCAGATAAATTTGTTACTATACCTAACCTCAACTTGATACGTATGGACCGTGATGGTAGAGGTGGTGGAGTATGTTTTTCATCAAATAACTGTAAAAATACAGATTATACTACTCTTCTATTTCGGTAAATGATCTAGTGCTGCTATAGATTATAGTCAATATAAACAAACAAATAGTAGCCTGTGGAGTTGTTTGTCGACCAGCAGGAACAAATGTAGAGGACTGTATGCAGGAGTTAGGTGATGTACTGGAACGAGTGTATTTGGAAAAATCTGCTGTGGTGTTAGTTGTTGATATTTATATTAATTTGTTTAACTGTGACTCTCGCGACACTCAACTATTGACTGTCCTAGTTTCTAGTTTCAATATGAATCAAATTGAATCGATATGAATCAACTTGATTTTTATAGAAATTTCAAGAATTTCAATCATGAACTTTTTTCTCAAGATGCTGCTAACTTACCATGGGGTGATATTGTGACTATGCAAGATATTAATTCCATGAACTGTACGAAATCATTCAATCCAGAGCGGTCAGGAGTATCGATTCTGCTATTGTTTTGCTCACGAAGAGTATTCAACAAGAACCCCAATAATTCGGAACAATCTCCGTGTTTTCCTAACGAGTATCTAGTGGACTTCAAAGACTTCAGGAAATCGATCGGAGGGAGAGATGATACATTCTTTGGTTTGGTGAATAAGTAGGAAACATTCTCGTTCTCGTTCATCATTAAAACTTCGTTCTTGAAATTCTTCGTCATGAACAACACTTGTAAAATGCTATGCATGTAGCAAGTGTTTTTCAAATATTCTAATCCAATTTTCTTTTTAAGGTTTTCAGGACAACTCTGTACTGATTCGTAAGGAAGAACATGTTTCACAGAATCTGCAAAAAAACCATTTATCAAGCTGCAATCGATCCTTCCAAGTGATGATGTGTCAAAAACCGCATGAAAGCTAGCGCCACATGAGCGTCACATGAGTGCAGCGTTACTTTAGTAGTTGTACTCAGTTGTACTCTGAATGGAATGCTTAAATTTATAGGATCTCTTAATTATTTCTTTATCAAGAGTGCCGTGAGTCGAGAGTTTTTGACAAAATATTTCACATGGGAATGGGATTCAAGTGATAACACCAGGTATATTCTGTGCATCTAGTCAAACTTCGGAACTAAGGCTTGTCTTATCATTTTTGTGTATGGGTCTGCAGCTTCCTCAAAGAACGTTCCCTGCAAGTGGCCATCGATGGATATCTCTCGAATAATTTTACCATCAATGCAGGTGTTCCCCAGACATCCACATTGTCTCCCTGCAACCCTCTTTTTATTGTATATCAACGACTTATAGGAAAAACCAGGAATCCAATATATTGCTTTGCTGACGACAGCACACTTCTCTCGTCATTCCATTTGGTTTCCAGGACATCGGCGGCGGATTCACATCTTAACCGGCAGCAGATGGTTGCATATCTCAATGAGTCTCTAGAAGTGAGTTCGAATTGGGGTGAAAGTAACCAGGTTCAATTCAATGCAACAAAAACTCAGGCATCGGCTTCATCTATAAAGGTAAATGTCTCCGATCCGGATATAATAATGTCAGATCAGACAATTCTACTTCCTGCTTGGGTAAGTTTTTAGGGAGTTAAAATGGACACCAATATGTCTTGGCGCAATCATGTCACTGAAATTGCAAAAATCGCTTCTCAAGAGCTTGGAACATTGTTCCGAACCAGGAAACCGTACTCAACTCAGCAACTTCTGATGCTTTATACATTTCAGATCAGACCTTCTTTGAAGTATTGTTCTCATGTATGGAACTCCGCCCCTAAGCATACCCTGAAGCTACTGGATTCCATCCAGAAAAAAGCCATCCGCCTGATTGCAAAGAAAGGTTGGAGATTTGTCTCTCTTCTATAGTAGTCTAATCAACAAGTTTAAAAACATGAAAAATAGAGATAAAGGTCCTAAAAATATGAGCGTTAGCTCATTCGATTCGGAATCACCTCTAGAAAAATGTTTTTGAAGGATTTTGGTGCAGGTGAAAAATTGCAATTGTTATTAACAAAATGAGATTTAAAAAAATGGTATTTAGTTTTTCGTTAATAACTCAAAAAATATTAATATTTAAGCAATTTTGAAAAAGCTTTGCTTAGTTGATTATTTTCATAT